>WNWK01009877.1:0-73747 GCA_009830355.1 Cherax destructor | reverse complement strand
TGGGCGTGATGATGTTATTTATCAAGGATTCTCTTCCCATTTCCATCGACTATTATTGCAGAGGTACTGGTTTCGGGAATTTTTAATCTTCTGTTGGAGGTTGGCTGTGGGACTTTACTGAGAATATGCTCAGCAGTGTGGTGGTCAATCTGAAGGTCGGCCCTCATATTTCGTGCAGTATCAAAGGTTTCCTTAGCGATGTTAGAAAGTTCTTCAGCACACTCAGTTAAGTAGGCTTGAGTAGCTGGAGAGAAAGGGTGCTTGGAGGTGGAGAGTTGCGCAGGAGTAGACTTAGGGATCACCTTTTACTTAACATATTGTCGGTAATTCTACCAATATTATTACATTCAGGGGTAGTGTGGAGAGCATAGAAGCAGTGATCTGTTGCGACAGTGATTCAATGAGGCCACCATCTTCTGTGATGCTTCAAGTGAACAGTGACTGCAGTGTAGAAGAAAGCTTCTGTGACTTCGCTGCAGGGCTTCCACGCTTTCCATGCAGTTTTCTTGTCCTTTCTAAAGAAGATAGATACAGTATTACAGCCTTAGTAACTAAGGGAGACAAGCAAGGCCTGGGCTTGTTCTTATGCTAGACTACGATCTATGGCATTAAATGACAAATGAGTAAAAGTGTTTCAGGAACCAAAGATCATCTACATGTTTACAGCTGGACAGGCTGTCAGAAGTTAGTAGAACTGTCCGACCAGGATCGCAACGGCGTTGGTATCCACTGTCCGAATCAGACAAGTTGACAAGCACACACATCAGACAAATCAGAATTCTGGTGTCCGCTTTCGTGTGATTGCAGTGGATCATACTCTGACTCCTGGAGACCATTCGCTGGCCATCGTTGATGACAACCTCATTTTCACGCTGGAAGTTCATGCATACCATCTTGCTTTAGAGGAATTCTAAAGGTCCCTATTTGTTTGGCTTCCGCGAGAAGTCCGGCCTTATCCCAGGGATTTTATTCTGTCCAGCTAACTTTCTCCAAATGCCCTTGTCCCTCTTCACTCTTTGTTGACTCCATAATACTGCTGCAGATTGTTCCTCACATCTACCCTGGTAGTGGTCTGCTTAGCTTTACGAGAAGTCAAAGGAAAACCACATATTGATATTGATTGAAGGTAGTAGCACTGCTGGGTGAAGAAGCTGGATGACAGTCGTCTAGGATTTTGATGTCAAATCAGCTTGGAAGAGCTGGTTGAATTGTTAGAATGAATTTCTAGGCACGTCATAAGATCAAACTTCTTTCCAGTCTTAAACATAACTTTTCCTATAAGGAAGGAAAATACCAGTGATTTAAAAGCTTGAAGAACATGCCCATGTTTGTGTCTTCGTGCTGCATTGCAACGTGCAATCTGGAGAAAATGTCTCACAGTTGTCTTTAGCAATGGAGTCTACGTAATATACTTGGTCTGGATTTTTGATGCTGGGGATCTGAGCAGTCACAAGCAGTCACTGATAGAGGAGGTGCCACTATCAGCCCTGTATTACCCCAGTAGGTTTAACGCTAGGTTTTAAATATTGTGCCACAATAATTTTGACCTAGGCTCCACTTCCAATGTCATGTCAAAAACGCATTTTTTCTTGATTTTTTAAGCCATAAAGCTAGGCACAAATAGTTTTTGATCAGAAGAATGACCGGAATCATTGACATCCAATATAAAATTATTTATGTATTACGCGTATATAACGAGGGAGAAAAAAATGGTGTGTTTTTTGTCTTGTATGTCCCCATGTTTAGAAAATATTGTCCAAAGTTGCTTGGTTTTAATGATATGGAGTTGTAGTAAGAGTTCTTAAGTGGAGTGATTGTGAATAATAACTCAGAGATGGTTATACAGATATATATTGGGAATATATAAGCAGGAAGCCCAGCCTGCAGTCTGATGTCCTGACCGCCTGAGGGTACGTGACCGCCTGAGGGTACGTGACCGCCTGAGGGTACGTGACCGCCTGAGGGTACGTGTCTAACTGACTACGCTCTCACAGCGGCGGCGTCATAGCACTTCAAACTCTGCTGACCTGACAGTATTTGAAGTCCGTGGTATCATGGCTAGCGCATTTGAAATATGCTGACAGAGTAACTACCCCTGTCTATATGGAGGTCATTCTGAGGATCATCACCCCCGCGACCCAGTCCTTGACCAGGCTTCCCGATGGATCAGGGCCTGATCAACCAAACTGCTACTGCTGGTCGCACGTAATCAAACATACAAACACAGCCGGGCTCATCGGGTACTGCCTTTATCTGTCCAGCTTCCTCTTGAAGACAGCCAGGGTAAGTAAGTAAGTAAGCAAGTTTATTCAGGTATACACAAATACATTTACATAGATTATCATACATAGCAGCATATGTGTAGAGAACCCAGGATAACCCAAAAAGTCAGAGTGACTTATTTCCATTGGGGTCCTTTATACTCATTGACGCCCCTGCTTTTCATTGGGGGATGTTGCACCGTCTGCCTAGTCTTTTTTGCTTTCGTAGAAAGTGATTTCTGTGTGCAGATTTGGAACCAGTCCCTCTAATGAGGTAACTGAAATTTGTCCTCAATTGATGACACTTTCGTGCAGATTCTAGTACCTCTATGTCCGAGAAGAGGATGAGGACCAGAATGGGAGCAAGTATTGTCTTGTGGAACAGAACTTTTCACTATGGCAGCTTCCGACTTAACACTGTTTATCATTACTCTTTGTGTTTTGTCTAGAAAGTTGAAGATCCATCTGCCCACTTTCCCAGTTATTTCTTTAGCATGCATTTTGTGCGCTACTACAACATGATCGCACTTGTCGAAGACTTTTGAAAATTCTGTGTATGCATCTGCATTCTGTTTGCCTTCCAGTACATCCAAGACCATATCAGAATAGTCCAGTAGTTGTGAGAGGAAGGAGGGACCTGCTCTAAACCCATGTTGCTCTGGATTGCGTAATTATTGGGAATCCAAGTGTTAACCATCATGCTTCTTAAAACTCTTTTTCAAATATTTTTATGAAGTGGGACGTTAGAGCTATCTGTCTATAATTCTTTGCTATTGCTTTGCTGCCACCTTTATGGATTTAGATTTTAGATTTTGCCGCCGAAGCGGATAGTTTATTGTGCTCCCTATTCATCCAATGGACGGTAGTGCATGAGCATATGGATTCACAAAAGGCTTAGGAACTAGGCCCAAAATGGTTTACAGGAATACATCTGGATTTATATCTACAGTTCACTTATCTGTTACAAGTAAATTTAGGAAATTAGCTTAATATGTTTGGTATCTTATTTTCTTTAATAAGATACCTTGACATCACATGAGTTATTATACTATCTCTATATTCCTCAATAAGTGGACAATTAAGCACAGAGAATGTCATAGGTCTGGTTTGATCATGTGTCTGCCAAACTGCCAGAAGTACTTGTAACCAAGCCTAAGCCTGGTCACTGCAACATCGGGCAGTCTGTTCATATAGCAAGTTGCTTCATAAACATACTTATCAACGTTCATGTTATCTTAGTGGGTTATAGATTTTCTCAGGCTTCTGATTGCAATTCTATAACTCAATTTCATTATTTACTTCTCTCCCAACATTACATCTAATGCTAGACACAAATACACCAAAGTTATATTCTACCTTTTCCTTCAGGGTATTTTTCTTGGCTATCGTATCAACTTTATCATGAAGGAGTAATCCAGTGTGTGATGGAATCCATAACAATTGTACATTAATTTCTTTTTCCCGGATTTTTGAGTATCTGTAGCTGGCTTCTCCATTAAGCATGATGATAGTCATTATGTGGTTAAGAGACTTCGTTGATGACAGAAATTAGCAATAATTACAGAAGCTCAATGTCATAAGTTAGCTTTAGCGCCAATAGGATGGCAAACAATTCAGTCTGTAGTGTAGAGGCCCAGTTGTTAATTCTTATTCTTTACCCAAAGTTCCTATCGCTCTTAACTAGGGAGGTGGCAGCAAGAACAGATACAGCCCTGCCAGTTGACTCCTGCTAAAATCCATCAGTGTATAACTTGATACATTATTACCAACAGTTAGGCGAGAAATTTCTTCTGAGCCGTTGCTTTTACAAGTGAGTTAAGGAAGGAATTACTAGTGACCACCTTTATGGAGTGGGGTTATATCCGTTGTCTTCAGCGACTGTGGGATAATTACATTATTTTCTTAAAACCAGCATTAAGGATTTTCTTTAAACTTTGTGCACATTTCTGTCTGAGCAATACCATCTGTCAGAGCTAAATAAAATATATTGTTAAAATTTTCATGTATTTTGTTTCTTATTTTTCTGATGAGTGTTTTATGCTAATATATCATAGTAGCTCAATAGAATATTTTCAAACTTTTTTGTGCATTAGCCGCATTTACTTGGCATTTACTGTTTATATTTTTACTGAAAACCTACATTAAATTTAATAGGTTAGCAACATTTTTTTCATTTTCAATCATAATTTTTATTGTTTTATATTAACCAAGCGGAATGTTTAAGCAGTATATGGTTATATCTTAAAGCAATACTAGATATTTTTTTATGGATTTCCATTTAGCTATTTTGAATACAATAATTTCTAACTTAAATCTCACATACTTAGACAAACTCTAACTCAGTCAAATAAACATCATGAATTTTATGAAGTAAACCAGACTGTTTACACTACGCAGCTACGAAACTAACATCCCGTGAAAACCAGTAATTCTCACGTAACTCTGTTTCTCTGGCAGGATGAGGCAAGTGATGGTCAAGTTGGCTGAGCATCCAGGGCTACAACCTCATATCTTCAGCCATTTTTAAAAATGGTCTGTCGTGTTCTTCACCAGTTTTGGCTGTTATACTTGGATGGTTTAAAGTGTCATGAAACAGGTGAGCTACAGCTTCACTAAATAACAAAGACACAATACCGTGACTGGAACAACACACAAATAACCCTCACTTTGTAAATGGTCCAAGTCGGACCAAAACGTCGTCGTAAGCTCTCTCCTTTGTACGGGATATTTGAGTACAGCTTCACTGTCTCAAAATTATGAGCTCAACTTTAGTGTTTGACATATTGACCTCAGACTTTTGTGTTTGAAAGGGTTGACCTCCAACTACTGGGACTCTTAAGGTTCCTTCTCTTTGCTAAAATTAAAATATTCAGTATTAAACATCTTTTATGTGTTTTATCCACGGGTAAGGTTCCATCTCCTGGGCCTTTCGAGGTTGTTGATCTATAATACAACATCATGTAGTTTGGTGTCCAATAAAGGAAAGCTGATAAAAAAATAAATGTCAGATTACCAGAAAAGCCTGGCCTAGGGCCGGTCTCCTGAAGTAAAAAAAAAAAAAACTCGAAACCCGTCAAGGGTAAAGTTAAATTAGGATTTTTAATGTTTTAAAATTTGCGCATTTGGGTCGCTATGTTCGAAACATTTCAATAAAATCTTAAATATTTTTTTTTATGAAATTACCATATACAATTGGCAGTAGGAATTTAAGCATTAAATGATTTCCATTATTTGTTTATAACAATAATTTTTAAAGAGGTGGACCGGAAGTCCATCCTCATGATACCCAGCATGGGACCCATCCTCATGATACCCAGCATGGGCCCCATCCTCATGATACCCAGCATGGGACCCATCCTCATGATACCCAGCATGGGACCCATCCTCAT
Source organism: Cherax destructor (assembly GCA_009830355.1). Lineage (NCBI taxonomy): Eukaryota > Metazoa > Arthropoda > Malacostraca > Decapoda > Parastacidae > Cherax > Cherax destructor. The sequence continues at coordinate 68,097 of WNWK01009877.1, read as the reverse complement.
GATACCCAGCATGGGACCCATCCTCATGATACCCAGCATGGACCCATCTCATGATACCCAGCATGGGCCCCATCCTCATGATACCCAGCATGGGACCCATCCTCATGATACCCAGCATGGGACCCATCCTCATGATACCCAGATTGGAACCCATCCTCATGATACCCAGCATGGAACCCATCCTCATGATACCCAGCATGGGACCCATCCTCATGATACCCAGCATGGGACCCATCCTCATGATACCCAGCATGGGACCCATCCTCATGATACCCAGCATGGGACCCATCCTCATGATACCCAGCATGGGACACATCCTCATGATACCCAGCATGGGACCCATCCTCATGATACCCAGCATGGGACCCATCCTCATGATACCCAGCATGGAACCCATCCTCATGATACCCAGCATGGGACCCATCCTCATGATACCCAGTATGGGACCCATCCTCATGATACCCAGCATGGGACCCATCCTCATGATACCCAGCATGGAACCCATCCTCATGATACCCAGCATGGAACCCATCCTCATGATACCCAGCATGGGACCCATCCTCATGATACCCAGCATGGGACCCATCCTCATGATACCCAGTATGGGACCCATCCTCATGATACCCAGCATGGAACCCATCCTCATGATACCCAGCATGGAACCCATCCTCATGATACCCAGCATGGGACCCATCCTCATGATACCCAGCATGAGAACCCATCCTCATGATACCCAGCATGGAACCCATCCTCATGATACCCAGCAGAAGACCCATCCTCATGATACCCAGTATGGGACCCATCCTCATGATACCCAGCATGGGACCCATCCTCATGATACCCAGCATGGAACCAATCCTCATGATACCCAGCATGGGACCCATCCTCATGATACCCAGCATGAGACCCATCCTCATGATACCCAGCATGAGACCCATCCTCATGATACCCAGCATGAGACCCATCCTCATGATACCCAGCATGGGACCCATCCTCATGATACCCAGCATGAGACCCATCCTCATGATACCCAGCATGAGACCCATCCTCATGATACCCAGCATGGGACCCATCCTCATGATACCCAGCATGGGACCCATCCTCATGATACCCAGCATGGGACCCATCATCATGATACCCAGCATGAGACCCATCCTCATGATACCCAGCATGGGACCCATCCTCATGATACCCAGCATGGGACCCATCCTCATGATACCCAGCATGGGACCCATCCTCATGATACCCAGCATGAGACCCATCATCATGATACCCAGCATGGGACCCATCATCATGATACCAGCATGAGACCCATCCTCATGATACCCAGCATAGGACCCATCCTCATGATACCCAGCATGGGACCCATCCTCATGATACCCAGCATGGGACCCATCCACATGATACCCAGCATGAGACCCATCCTCATGATACCCAGCATGAGACCCATCCTCATGATACCCAGCATGAGACCCATCCTCATGATACCCAGCATGGGACCCATCCTCATGATACCCAGCATGGGACCCATCATCATGATACCCAGCATAGGTTCCACAGAGCAGCATGGTCGTCATACACAGAGCAGCATGGTCGTCATACGCGAGATGGATAGCGCCATCCTCATGTCCCACGCGGAGGAGTATCGTACGCGCCACAGAGAGCATGGTCGTCATACCGGAGGAGTATGGCGCATACGCGGAGGGTATGGTCGTCTAGCGGGATATGGTCGTCATACGGAGGAGCATGGTCGCATACGCGGAGGAGTATGGTCGCACGCTATGAACCACAGGAGGAGCATGGTCGTACAGCAGGAGACGCGGTCGTCTAACCGGAGGAGTAGGTCGTCAGTACCCAGAGGAGATCCGTCATACGGGAGTATGGCCCGCACGTGGAGGAGGTCGTCTATACGCCGAGGATTTGGTCGATCCCAGCAGGGATGGTCGCATACGCGGAGTAGGTTCCTCCTGCGGACGGATGGCTCATACGCGGGAGTATGGCCCATACGCGGAGTATGGTCCCACGCGGAGGAGTATTCGTCAGTACGCGGGAGTAGGTCGCTCCATATCGCCAGACGGGATGGGCTCGTCATGACGGAGGAGTATGGCGTCATACGCGGGATGGTCGCCGCGGAGAGCATGCGTCTGTCATACGCGGAGAGATCGGTCTCATACGCGGAGGGATGGGCGCATACGCGGAGGAGTATGGTGATACGCGGAGGAGTATGGTCGTCATACGCGGAGGAGTATGGTCGTCATACGCGAGGAGTAGCGTCAACGCGGAGAGTATGGCCCGTCATACGCGGAGGATATGGTCTCCATGCGAATATGGTCGTCACGCGGAGGAGTAGGTCGTCATACGCGGAGGAGTATGGTCGCTCATGACGCGGAGGAGTATGGTCGTCATAGGCGGAGGAGTAGGCGTCATCGCGGAGGAGATGGTCGTCATACGCGGAGGAGTATGGTCGTTCGCGGAGGAGTAGGTCGTCACGCGGAGGAGTATGGTCGCATACGCGGAGGAGTATGGTCGTCATACGCGGAGGAGTATGGTCGTCATACGCGGAGGAGTATGGTCGTCATACGCGGAGGAGTATGGTCGTCATACGCGGAGGAGTATGGTCGTCATACGCGGAGGAGTATGGTCGACATACGCGGAGGAGTATGGTCGTCATACGCGGAGGAGTATGGTCGTCATACGCGGAGGAGTATGGTCGTCTACGCGGAGGAGTATGGTCGTCATACGCGGGAGTATGGTCGTCTACGCGAGGAGTATGGTCGTCATACGCGGAGGGTATGGTCGTCATACGCGGAGGAGTATGGTCGTCATACGCGGAGGAGTATGGTCGTCATACGCGGAGGAGTATGGTCGTCATACGCGGAGGAGTATGGTCGTCATACGCGGAGGAGTATGGTCGTCATACGCGGAGGAGTATGGTCGTCATACGCGGAGGAGTATGGTCGTCATACGCGGAGGAGTGGTCGTCATACGCGGAGGAGTATGGTCGTCACTGCGGGGAGTATGGTCGTCATACGCGGAGGAGTATGGTCGTCATACGCGAGGAGTATGGTCGTCATACGCGGAGGAGTATGGTCGTCATACGCGGAGGATATGGTCGTCATACGCGGAGGAGTATGGTCGTCATCGCGGAGGAGTATGGTCGTCATACGCGGAGGTTGGTCGTCATACGCGGAGGAGTATGGTCGTCATCGCGGAGGAGTATGGTCGTCATACGCGGAGGAGTATGGTCGTCATACGCGGAGGAGTATGGTCGTCATACGCGGAGGAGTATGGTCGTCATACGCGGAGGAGTATGGTCGTCATACGCGGAGGAGTATGGTCGTCATACGCGGAGGAGTATGGTCGTCATTCGCGGAGGAGTATGGTCGTCATTCGCGGAGGAGTATGGTCGTCATTCGCGGAGGAGTATGGTCGTCATTCGCGGAGGAGTATGGTCGTCATTCGCGGAGGAGTATGGTCGTCATTCGCGGAGGAGTATGGTCGTCATTCGCGGAGGAGTATGGTCGTCATACACAGAGGAGCATGGGTCGTCCTGACTGTTGTGAATAAAAGGATTCGTTTGTATTTTCTATGTGAAATAAGGTGGGAAATGCAAAGCTGCCAAAATAACCTTTTTTCTGATTTCATCCGCTCATTCCTGTCTCTTTTACTCAAGGTTTGACAAGGTTAGGTTAAGGATCCCTAACTTTACACAAGCTATTGACAAGTTATGGATTCCTAACTTTATTGACAAGCTAAGAGCTGTTACGTACATCAGCTCATTTGAAAGCGTTTTTGTTATGATACATACAAGTAGGGAACAGAATATTGTTTGAGCCATCTGTGGGCCAGCATTTTCATTTGGTCAACTGACTTTATCTATTTGACATCATAATGCTGTACGAATGTGTTCCAGACTAGTCATCCTGGGGATAAATGATCTCAGATGAAGTGATGTTCTGGAGAAGGTTACAGTCAGAGTGAAATTGCTGCTTTCTGCCCGTCTTGTGGTATAGAAGCTTGCTTCTCGCTGTCCTCGAAGTGGAGCCAAGTGTGGTACTTTGACAATGTTGGCCTTGTACATAACAGTAAGGCCGCCCACATCCTCCTGTGTTGAAGACTGCTGACATGACAGATCCATCCAGGATGGGTCCAGGCGAGAGATGAGACGTCTTGCTCTGTTCTCTACTCTGGCAAGCAGTCGCAGATGAGAGGGGGGACAGGCTTCCTGGCTGCCTTGTTTGCAAGATTTACATCGTAGCTGTTCATGGTCAGTTTGAAGTCAAATTTCACCCCAAGGATATCAACTTCTTTCCCAGGTACCAACACACTCCCATTTATACTTACTACTGCTCCGACATTACAATCATGGTTTTCCCAAGCTGATATAGCTCTTAGCTGGTTATTGATGTAGCTTAGAGCAGCTGTCATTTCTTCTCTTGGATAAGTTTTTGAGATTAAGAAGATCATTGAAGTAGACATTCCATAACAATGGCCCAAGCACACTTCCTTGTGGAACACTTGCCCCAATAGGATGTCTTGCTGATTCTCTTCCATTGAGAACTACCCTTAGAGATCTACCATGAAGGAAATCACTGAGGAGACATAGTGTAGAGCCTGCAATTCCCAGTGCTTGCAGTTTTGGCAAGAGGCCCTGGTGCAACACTCGGTCGAAAGCACCAGCAATGTCCAGTGCTACCACACAGCTGACTTTGGTTTCATCCAGTGACTGGTGACATTTAGTGGAGAGGTTTAACAACAGATCAGCAGCAGAGAAACTTTTCCTGAAGCCATATTGACGGTCACAAAGTAGTGAGTGGTAGTCAAAAAACTGTCATTGTCTTGAGATTATTCTCTCAAGGATCTTGGCAGTGATTGGCAGAAGTCTGTAGTTGCTGATTTCTGCTCTGCTCTTTTTGTGAACAGGGACTACATTTGCCTCTTTCCACAGAGGCCATTTACACTGTACTAGGCAGTGCTGAAAGATTGAAAGATGCGAGTTAGAGGTGCTGCTACCTGTTCTGCATATCTTCTCAGCAATGTTGGGCTCAACTTGTCTGGGCCCACAGCTTTTTCTTGGTCAAGAGATTTAAGAATGCACCTTCTCCTACCTCATTGTCACCATTGACAGTTTTGACACAGTTCTTGAAGCTAGCCAAGGAGGGTCCCTTGCTGGATCAGGAACTTGCATTTTGGTAGCCAAGTGTTCGGCAAAGAGGTCCGCTTTCTCTTGGCTACTAGTAGAGGTGGTCCCATCCTGTCGATTTAGAGGTGAAATAAGTTCATCAAACAGATAACCTTGTCTATCCTTGACCAGGGACCACCAGGTTCTGGAGCCCACTCTACCTGATGCTAGCTTTTCTCCTCTCTCTCTCTCTCTCTCTCTCTCTTCTCTCTCCTGATGTATAACCCTTGTGGTTTAGCGCTTCTTTGATTATAATAATAATTCTCTCTCTCTCCCTCTCTCGCTCCCTTCCTCTCTCGCTCCCTCCCTCTCGCTCCCTCCCTCTCCCTCCCTCTCTCTCTCTCTCCCTCCCTCCCTCTCTCTCCTCCCTCTCTCTCCCTCTCCCTCCCTCTCTCTCCCCTCTTCTCTCTCTCTCTCCCCTCCCTCCTCTCCCTCCCCTCTCCTCTCCCTCCTCTCCTCCCTCTCTCCCCCCCCCTCTCTCTCCAGCCTCTCTTCCCTTACTCACTTCATTCTTCCAACATCCTCACTTTATTCCTCCTTCCTTCTCTTCAGTCCCTCCTTCATCCTTCCTCACTCAGTTCACTATATCATCACTCCCTCTAGCTTGCCTGACCATCATACCTTAAAGTCCTTTCTCTTCCTTTTCTATTCAGTATCTGCTCTCTCCCTTTTCTTTAGTCTCTGTCATCACTCCTCCTTCCCTCTCCTGTGTCTGTCATCACTCACTCCTTCCCTCTCCTGTGTCTCTGTCATCACTCCTCCTTCCCTCTCCTGTGTCTGTCATCACTCACTCCTTCCCTCTCCTGTGTCTGTCATCACTCACTCCTTCCTCTCCTGTGTCTGTCATCACTCACTCCTTCCCTCTCCTGTGTCTGTCATCACTTCCTCCTTCCCCCTCCTGTGTCTTTGTCATCACTCCTCCTTCCCTTTCCTGTGTGTCTGTCATCACTTCCTCCTTCCCTCTCCTGTGTGTCTGTCATCACTCACTCCTTCCCTCTCCTGTGTCTCTGTCATCACTCCCTCCTTCCCTCTCCTGAGTGTCTGTCATCACTCACTCCTTCCCTCTCCTGTGTCTGTCATCACTCACTCCTTCCCTCTCCTGTGTCTGTCATCACTCACTCCTTCCCTCTCCTGTGTCTGTCATCACTCACTCCAACCCTCTCCTGTGTCTCGTCATCACTCCTCCTTCCCTCTCCTGTGTCTGTCATCACTTCCTCCTTCCCTCTCCTGTGTCTTTGTCATCACTCCTCCTTCCCTCTCCTGTGTCTGTCATCACTTCCTCCTTCCCTCTCCTGTGTCTTTGTCATCACTCCCTCCTTCCCTCTCCTGTGTCTGTCATCACTTCCTCCTTCCCTCTCCTGTGTCTTTGTCATCACTCCCTCCTTCCCTTTCCTGTGTGTCTGTCATCACTCCTCCTTCCCTCTCCTGTGTCTTTGTCATCACTCCCTCCTTCCCTTTCCTGTGTGTCTGTCATCACTCACTCCTTCCCTCTCCTGTGTCTCTGTCATCACTCCCTCCTTCCCTCTCCTGTGTGTCTGTCATCACTTCCTCCTTCCCTCTCCTGTGTGTCTGTCATCACTTCCTCCTTCCTCTCCTGTGTGTCTGTCATCACTTCCTCCTTCCTCTCCTGTGTGTCTGTCATCACTTCCTCCTTCCCTCTCCTGTGTGTCTGTCATCACTTCCTCCTTCCCTCTCCTGTGTGTCTGTCATCACTTCCTCCTTCCCTCTCCTGTGTGTCTGTCATCACTTCCTCCTTCCCTCTCCTGTGTGTCTGTCATCACTTCATCCTTCTCTCTCCTGTGTGTCTGTCATCACTTCCTCCTTCCTCTCCTGTGTGTCTGTCATCACTTCCTCCTTCCCTCTCCTGTGTGTCTGTCATCACTTCCTCCTTCCCTCTCCTGTGTGTCTGTCATCACTTCCTCCTTCCCTCTCCTGTGTGTCTGTCATCACTTCCTCCTTCCCTCTCCTGTGTGTCTGTCATCACTTCCTCCTTCTCTCTCCTGTGTGTCTGTCATCACTTCCTCCTTCCCTCTCCTGTGTGTCTGTCATCACTTCCTCCTTCCCTCTCCTGTGTGTCTGTCATCACTTCCTCCTTCCCTCTTTATTATGTCATCAGTCTCTTCGCTCCACGAAGCCCCATTATCACTGTTTCACTATATTTTCCCAGACTCCTTCATTACCTCTCCACCCTGCCCCTTCATCTCTCTCTCTCTCTCTCTCTCTCTCTCGTCTAAACATCACCTTCATTACTCCTTCCCTCCCTTTCTCCACCCTGCCACTCCCTCAACCCTTCCATCCCTCCTCTTAGCTTCCATCAATCCCACTCCATTCTGTTTCTCTCGTGCTTATTGTTCCATCTAATCATTAGAATCACATGGGACTTAATTAACATACTATTGACTAACTTCCACCTATGACATTCCTCTGACCGGTTTCGCGAATTCTTCTCCCGCATCTCTCTTTTCTCGAGGTCAGAATTTTTTTTTGACTGCCTTGTCAACCAGACTGTACCTGCTAGCATCATGCAGGCTGACATAGCCATCACACACTGGCTGATAAAACGCTTGTCTTCAGTCTGCCCTACTTTCTGCCTGCCTTATACTTCCGTAGATTTCCTATTTATACCTGGCTTGTACTTTGGCTTGATGATATACGTGGTTCCAGTCTGGGTTGTACCCGACTTCTATATAAATAATCCCTGACACACCTGCATGATCAATTATTTGTGGAAGATTTTTACCTTGTTCACAATGGTGTGCTGGAGCCGCTTTGGTTCCTTCTCACGATCTGGTTATTAAGTTTAAATTGGATCAGCGACCTGCAAATTGATTTAAAAAAATGTTTAGGAATCAGTGGAAATAGTAATTACAGAAAAAATAAATGGGTGGTAGGATAGAATCGCAAGGAGCAACGAGTGAAACGAAAAGGGCAATTTGAATGCAAAGAGAGAATACAAACGTAAAGGTGAGTGATGTTGATATCCTGGCAAGTCTATTCCTGCTCAGAGGACGTAGAAAATCCTGAGAGTGAAATGTGTAGATAATGTAGTAATATCACAGTGGGTGCACTAGTATTTTGTATATTTTTTTTAATTACAAATTATTTTGTTCAAGGGTAATTACATTATTTGAGAGTATGAATAATATATTAAATAAATTCAGTCATAAGGCTACCAAACGCTCACTTCAGAAGCCCTAGATTAATGGCTCATGCATTTGACGCTCGCGGATTTCCGCCTGTCTGAATTTCACCCTTCATTGGAACTGGTTGTTCAGAAAGTGCCAGCGCACCTCTGACTGTATCTGACTTATAGATTACTTTAACCCAGATTATATCTAGTTTATTGCTGGCGTTTCTAATATTTACACCTAGCTGGTTTACGCCTGGGCTGTAATATATTTATATGATAAATACACCTGATTTATACATAGATTTTATATGATACATGCAACTGATTTATACTTGACATGTGTCACATAAATTTGACTTATGCATGTTTTTTCTTGAATAATATTTAAGTTACAGTTGACTTACCATAAAATATTTAACAATAATTATCAGCTAGCCTCCTGGGTCATGAGCATAACACAAGAGATCTGAGCTATAATATAGAAACTCCAATTTATATATATATATATATATATATATATATATATATATATATATATATATATATATATATATATATATATAAATTATTTATTATTAACACACCGGCCGTTTCCAACCAAGGCAAGGCCCGAAAAAGAAAAACTTTCACCATCATTCACTACATCACTGTCTTACACTACAGTTATAAAACTGCAACATTAACACCCCACCTTCAGGACTCAAGTCCTGAATCCCTTCATAAATATTACCATACTCACACTCCAACAGCACGTCAAGTCCTTAAAACCATTTGTCTCCATTCGCTCCAAACTAACACGCTCACGCATGCTTGCTGGAAGTCCAAGCTCCTCGCATACAAAACCTCCTTTACTCCCCTGCCTCCAACCTTTCCTAGGCCGACCAATACTCCGCCTTCCCTCCACTGCAGATTTATACACTCTCGAAGTCATTCTATTTTGTTCCTTCCTCTTTACATGTCCGAACCACCTCAACAACCCCTCCTCAGCCATCTGGATAAAAGTTTTGGTAATCCCGCACCTCCACCTAATTTCCAAACTACGAATTTTCTGCATTATATTCACACCACATATATTTTTTTTTGTTAGGTTCAGAAGTTTTTTTGGAAATTATTGCATACGCAAATTTTCACTTGTTTTATTCGGCAAGAAGAGCGTTGATATATATATATATATATATATATATATATATATATATATATATATATATATATATATAGAATGGGGTCCACCTCTGGTGTAAATTGTGGGACCCATAGCCACGGAGAAGTGGATAAAAAGGCTTTAAGGAAGAATATTTGGATTTCTTCCTAAAGCCATTTGAATATTCCACTTTCCCTACCACCCCATCTTTTCATTCAATTTTACTAATAGGTATATTTTATTACAAAATATGGTGTTTGTGTATATATATATATATATATATATATATATATATATATATATATATATATATATATATATGCAGAACAACCACTGTGAAAAATAGTGAAATTCCAAGCGCTTTCGTGACTTGATTCGATTATATTTCTCTCTACTATGGACCTGCTTGATACAACTTTGTCGGCCTTTTGAAAATAAATTGGGTGGTTAAAATCTCTCGCATGAATAAACAGAGCATTAGATTTGTGTCCAGTTCTTATGTTATATTGATGTTGTTGTAATCTTAGTTCAAGGCTTTTTCTAGTATGACTGTAATAAACTTTATTGCCTTTTTTACAGGGAATCATATAGCGTCAGCACTTAGGGGGGAATTCTTAATCAAATGTCAGGATCAAGTTAACTCTTATGTATCACAAACGCTGCTGACTTCACTTATACATATTAAACAGCATATATCGTTATCTATTAACAATGTTATTCGAATATTAGCAAAATAATGTGAATTTATGGCAATTCACTTGAGCATCGAAAATATCCTAATGTATATGTGTAAAAATTATACTCTGTTAATAATAACAATGTCTCTAAAGAATATGAGTGACCACTGAGGCGGATATCTCTGATTTATTATTATAAATAAATTAGTTATTATCAACGAATCGGAAATCGAAAATCTCTAGTCAGGAGTCAGCCAGTCACATTTATGTGTCACATCCTCTATATTGTGTTAAAGGAGAGGCTTTACATGTGATACTTTGAAGTCTCCCTGAACCACTACTCTCAAAAATTATACATATTACGTATATATCTAATAATTGGAATAGATATATTTTATTCTTGGCTACTTACGTACAAACTTTCGTATATATAGATCTATTAAAACAAAATATAAATTACAGCAGTACCGCATATAAAGAAATGTATACAATTAATTATACAAGCAATTATAATTGGTAAAGTTTGAGCGTTTCCTAAAAGCTACTTACATTTACCTCAATCTCCTTTCCTTTGCTTTACTGTATCTTTCTATTAGGTCTTACTCTTAAGAACATAAGAACATAAGAACATAAGAAAGGAGGAACACAGCAGCAGGCCTGTTGGCCCATACTAGGCAGGTCCTTCACAATCCGTCCCACTAACAGAATATTTGCTCAACCCAATCTTCAATGCTACCCAAGAAATAAGCTTTGATAATTCTACCCACTCATGCGCGAGTCCCACTCAAATCCAACCCCTCTCACTCATGAATTTATCCAACCTAAATTTGAAACTACCCAAGGTCCTAGCTTCAATAACCCTACTAGGCAGACTGTTCCACTCATCAACTACCCTATTTCCAAACCAATACTTTCCTATATCCTTTCTAAATCTAAACTTATCTAACTTGAATCCATTATTGCGGGTTCTCTCTTGGAGAGATATCCTCAAGACCTTATTTATATCCCCTTTGTTAATACCCATTTTCCACTTGTATACCTCGATCATGTCTCCTCATTCTACGTCTTACAAGTGAATGTAATTTTAGGGTCTTCAATCTTTCTTCGTAAGGAAGATTTCTAATGCTATGTATTAATTTAGTCATTCTACGTTGAATGTTTTCTAACGAATTTATTTCCATTCTGTAATATGGAGACCAGAACTGAGCTGCGTAATCTAGGTGAGGCCTTACTAATGATGTATAAAGCTGTAATATAACCTCTGGACTTCTGTTGCTAACACTTCTTGATATAAATCCCAGTAATCTATTTGCCTTATTACGTACGCTTAGGCATTGCTGTCTTGGTTTAAGGTTGCTGCTTACCATCACCCCAAGTCCTTCTCGCAATCTGTATGGCTAAGTTCTACGTTATTTAACTTATAAGTGCTTGGGTTATGGACACTCCGAGCTTCAGAACCTTGCATTTATCTACATTGAACTGCATCTGCCACTTTTCTGACCACGAATTAAGTTTGTCTAAATCTTCCTGAAGTTCTATGACATCAATGTTTGAATCAATTATCCTACCTATCTTCGTGTCGTCGGCGAATTTGCTCATATCACTAGTAATTCCCTCATCAAGGTCATTGATATATATTATAAATAACAATGGGCCTAAGACTGATCCTGTGGAACACCACTTGTTACAAGTCCCCATTCGGATTTAACCCCATTTATGCACACTCTCTGCTTCCTATTGGTGAGCCATGACTCGATCCATGACAGCACTTTTCCCCCAATGCCATGAGCTGCCACTTTCTTTAACAGTCTCTGGTGCGGTACTCTATCAAAAGCCTTACTAAAGTCTAAATAAACAATATCGAATTCTTTATCGTGATCAACAGCCTCAAAAGCTTTACTGAAGAAGGTTAATAAATTAGATAGGCAGGAACGGCCCCTCGTGAATCCATGCTGGGTATCATTAATCAAATTATGGTTATCTAGATGGCTTCTAATAATATCAGCTATAATTGACTCTAGTAATTTGCCTGTCTCATTTCTTCTCTCTCCCAGTCTCATTTCTTCTCTCTCCCTGTCTCCTCTCTTCCTCTCCAGCTTCCTTTCTGTCTTCATCCCTTCTCTCTGTCTCTCTCTCTTCTCCTTCATCCTCTTTCTTGCCTTTCTCTCTTTTCCCTTGTTTATATCTGCGTTCCCCTTCCCCTCTCTTTTTTGCATTTCCTTCTTCTCCCCGTCCTCCTCCCATTCCCTCTCCCAGTCTCTCTCCAATTAATTCTCCTCTTTCCTCTCCCTCTCATTTTTCCTCTTTCTCCCTCTTCCTGTCCTATTCTCTCTCTACCTCTTCCACCTACTCTCCCTTTATTCTCTCCTACTTCCCCTGAAGGTGTGATGGTCAGACGTGTGTATAATACCTATATTAACTACCATTATACTGAAAGACACTAGATATCAACAGGTACAGTTTGAATGTCTCATTCTACTTTTGATCGACAGAGATCACTGAAAGTGCCAGTTTTGCCTTTTACAATAGAAATCAGTAACTTTGTAAGTGTGAAAACGGAAAGACGGACCTGAGGAGGGCGTGAAAACGGAAAGACAGACCTGAGGAGGGCGTGAAAACGGAAAGACAGACCTGAGGAGGGCGTGAAAACGGAAAGACAGACCTGAGGAGGGCGTGAAAACGGAAAGACAGACCTGAGGAGGGCGTGAAAACGGAAAGACAGACCTGAGGAGGGCGTGAAAACGGAAAGACAGACCTGAGGAGGGCGTGAAAACGGAAAGACAGACCTGAGGAGGGCGTGAAAACGGAAAGACGGACCTGAGGAGGGCGTGAAAACGGAAAGACAGACCTGAGGAGGGCGTGAAAACGGAAAGACGTACCTGAGAAGGGCGTGAAAACGGAAAGACGTACCTGAGGAGGGCGTGAAAACGGAAAGACAGACCTGAGGAGGGCGTGAAAACGGAAAGACAGACCTGAGGAGGGCGTGAAAACGGAAAGACAGACCTGAGGAGGGCGTGAAAACGGAAAGACAGACCTGAGGAGGGCGTGAAAACGGAAAGACAGACCTGAGGAGGGCGTGAAAACGGAAAGACAGACCTGAGGAGGGCGTGAAAACGGAAAGACGGACCTGAGGAGGGCGTGAAAACGGAAAGACGGACCTGAGGAGGGCGTGAAAACGGAAAGACAGACCTGAGGAGGGCGTGAAAACGGAAAGACGTACCTGAGAAGGGCGTGAAAACGGAAAGACGTACCTGAGGAGGGCGTGAAAACGGAAAGACGTACCTGAGGAGGGCGTGAAAACGGAAAGACAGACCTGAGGAGGGCGTGAAAACGGAAAGACAGACCTGAGGAGGGCGTGAAAACGGAAAGACAGACCTGAGGAGGGCGTGAAAACGGAAAGACAGACCTGAGGAGGGCGTGAAAACGGAAAGACGTACCTGAGGAGGGCGTGAAAACGGAAAGACGGACCTGAGGAGGGCGTGAAAACGGAAAGACGGACCTGAGGAGGGCGTGAAAACGGAAAGACGGACCTGAGGAGGGCGTGAAAACGGAAAGACGGACCTGAGGAGGGCGTGAAAACGGAAAGACGGACCTGAGGAGGGCGTGAAAACGGAAAGACGGACCTGAGGAGGGCGTGAAAACGGAAAGACGGACCTGAGGAGGGCGTGAAAACGGAAAGACGGACCTGAGGAGGGCGTGAAAACGGAAAGACGGACCTGAGGAGGGCGTGAAACGGAAAGACGGACCTGAGGAGGGCGTGAAAACGGAAAGACGGACCTGAGGAGGGCGTGAAAACGGAAAGACGGACCTGAGGAGGGCGTGAAAACGGAAAGACGGACCTGAGGAGGGCGTGAAAACGGAAAGACGGACCTGAGGAGGGCGTGAAAACGGAAAGACGGACCTGAGGAGGGCGTGAAAACGGAAAGACGGACCTGAGGAGGGCGTGAAAACGGAAAGACGGACCTGAGGAGGGCGTGAAAACGGAAAGACGGACCTGAGGAGGAAGTGAAAACGGAAAGACGGACCTGAGGAGGGCGTGAAAACGGAAAGACGGACCTGAGGAGGGCGTGAAAACGGAAAGACGGACCTGAGGAGGGCGTGAAAACAGTTAGCCGAAACTCCTGGGGAAATCTCCTTACACCTGATATTCGTTTTTCACCTAGCTGTAAATAAATACCTCGGAGATAATCGATTGTTATGGTTTGCATCCTAGGAAAGAGGATGGAAGAACCCCCAGTGGAAATAAACTGTTTAGCTTTCTTAGTTTGTGTTGGTTGAATGGCTCTCCGGGGTTAAGAATCCGAAGAAAATATGGCCAGGTCTCAGGTTCCGCTGTGATCGTACAGTAAAACGTGGCTGCCTTCACTCAGTCAACGTCAGTATATAACTTTGGATAAGAGCGTGACACTGGAATACTAACGAGAATGTTTTAATAACGGATTTATCGTGTCAGTTATCTGGTCTTCATTCAAAAGATTCTATCGCCATTATATGTTATTGCATTTATTGCTTTTATTTTATATTTAAATAAATTTTGTTTAAAGATGACATCTAACCTTACCAAAACTAGCTTAACCGAGCTTGATGTAACCTAACCTAAATACCATATATCAAGAATTATGCTTAAATCTGCATGTGAGAAATCGATGGTGGCATTAGGAGAAAATGTTGAGAGTCGGCGTTGTTACCAATGTAGAACAGATAAAAAAAAGTCCCCAAATACAGCATCAAATAAATTCCAACAGTTAGAATTTGGTGTCACCGAAGAATAAAAAACTGCCATTATAGGATAAGAATCACTCTTAAAACCAACCCACAACATTCTGGTTACTCAACATTTCTTACCTGTTCTATTTGCCCACAATCTTCTGCACGTCTCTATGCTACCCCAGTGTTTCTCCTAATTCTTGTCATCGATCTTATGACCTAACAAAAACGGGGGTTCCAAACCCAGGAAGCCTGTGATAAGTAACAGATTCCAACCCTGGACGGAGAAGGTCCTAGGCTATTGACTCAACTCCCTTCGAAAATCCAACATGATTCACGATAGGCGACTCTGGTTAGACATGAAGACAATTCTGCTTAAATATAAGTAGACAGTTAAGAGGAGTATTCCATTTAGGAGCAAAGATGTGACAATTTCTAAGACTTAACAGAAGATACCTCTCAGTACATGATTTGCATAACCCATGTGAGGACAAAGGGCAGGTCATAAGAGATACTGAACAGATACAAGTGGCTTATTAAGAATGTCATAAGTAGCGCAAAGATTATTACTCGGTGATAACATAATGAACCTTATTCTTACCACGAATATTACTATTATTATTTTATGTTCACAAAAAATTCCCCCAAAGGACTGTGGGTCATAGAGCGTTACATATCACAGTAGAGTTTATGGCAGCAGCTCCCTTCTGTCATATAGCAGAAGCTGCTCTGACCACTCTGGATGCTGCCTTCTCTACATTAATGTTGTTAATGTACCATAAATGTGTCTGCCTGTCTCTGATTTATGGGTTAGCTAGGTTGTCTTGGTTGTTTATTTCTCATAGTTGTAAGACATACCTCTCATATATTGTACAGTAATCAACCTCATTGTAAATGTTGAGTTTTACTAAGTCAAATATTTAAGATTAAATAGTATTTCAATGCAAATTAATTAAATATCATCACTTATACTCCAGGTTTAGTAGACTCCTGCATTCAGGTTTTTTAATAATTTTATTTATGCTAATTCCCTAATCACTGTTTTTATAACAGTAAATATTTTAACTACGATGTTGGTGAATGGAAAATGGAAAATGTAACTTGGTGAAAGTACTAATAACAAAGTACCAGGTAGGTGTTGCTCTTCGCCTAGCCGCCCCCATACTCACCGAACATAGGTGTATTTGCGACAGGGCGACGGCTGATCAATTCGGACTTCATGGTCTCGTGTGTCACACATCAGAAGGGAAGTATGCTAGCCATGAGGAGGTCAACGGCATCATAAAGAGAAGCCTCGCCACAGCCCGTTGCCCAGCCCAACGGGAACCCTAAGTGCAGAAGTCTGATGGAAGTCAAAAGCGTCCTGATGGAGCCATTATGTTACCCTGGAAGGATGGTAAGCAGATTGCTTTGTACTGCACCTGTGCCGCCACAATGGGAAACACTTGCCATACTCCGTATCTGAAGGGGGTGGAGCTGCCAGCCACAGGAAGACCCAGAAGACCCGCAAATATGAAGGCCTTTTCCCTTGCTATAACTTCATCCTAATAGGGTCGGAGACCCATGGAGCATGGGGCAAGTGTGCTCTTAAAGTTTCTCAAAGAGCTGGGTGAAAAACTCATCATAGAAACCAAGGACCACAGGGCGGCCAGCTTCCTCTTTCAGAGACTGTGTTGCGATACAGAGGGAAAATGCTTGCAGCATTCTGGGCACGCGGCCCACTGCCGGGGAGCTGGACGAAGCATTTCAGATGTAGCTCTGAGTTGTTATCTACGTTGTCTTGCGCCCTATTGCATTCTTGTCAATGTATTTTGTCTTTAAATAAAGTATATATATATATATATATATATATATATATATATATATATATATATATATATATATATATATATATATATATATATATATATATATAAATATTAACACATCGGCCGATTCCCACCAAGGCAGGGTGGCCCGAAAAGAAAAACTTTCATCATCATTCACTCCATCACTGTCTTGCCAGAGGGGTGCTTTACACTACAGTTATAAAACTGCAAAATTAACACCCCTCCTTCAGAATGCAGACACTGTACTTCCCATCTCCAGGACTCAAATCCGGCCTGCCGGTTTCCCTGAATCCCTTCATAAATGTTAATTTGCTCACACTCCAACAGCACGTCAAGTATTAAAAAAAAATTTGTCTCCATTCACTCCTATCAAATACGCTCACACATGCTTGCTGGAAGTCCAAGCCCCTCGCACACAAAACCTCCTTTACCCCCTCCCTCCAACCTTTTTTAGGCCGACCCCTACCCCGCCTTCCCTCCACTACAGATTTATACACTCTCGAAGTTATTCTGTCTCGTTCCATTCTCTCTACATGTTCGAACCACCTCAACAACCCCTCCTCAGCTCTCTGGATAATAGTTTTGGTAATCCCGCACCTCCTCCTAATTTCCAAACTCCGAATTCTCTGCATTATATTCAAACCACACATTGACCTCAGACATGACATCTCCACTGCCTCCAGCCTTCTCTTCGTTGCAGCATTCATCACCCATGCTTCACACCCATATAGGAATGTTGGTATAACTATACTCTCATACATTCCCCTCTTTACTTCCATGGACAAAGTTCTTTGTCTCCACAGACTCCGAAGTGCTCCACTCACCCTTTTTCCCTCATCAATTCTATGCTTCACTTCATCCTTCATAGACCCATCTGCTGACATGTCCACTCCCAAATATCTGAATACATTCACCTCCTCCATACTCTCTCCCTCCAATCTGATATCCAATCTTTCGTCACCTAATTTTTTTGTTATCCTCATCACCTTACTCTTTCCTATATTCACTTTCAATTTTCTTCTTTTACACACCCTACCAAATTCATCCACCAACCTCAGCAAATTCTCTTCAGAATCTCCCAAAAGCACAGTGTCTTCAGCAAAAAGCAACTGTGACAACTCCCACTTTGTATTTTATTCTTTATCTTTTAATCCCACACCTCTTGCCAAGACCCTCGCATTCACTTCTCTTACAACCCCATCTATAAATATACTGAACAACCACGGTGACATCACACATCCTTGTCTAAGGCCCACTTTTACTGGGAAATAGTCCCCTCCCTCCTACACACACTAACCTGAGCCTCACTATCCTCATAAAAACTCTTCACTTCTTTCAGTAACCTACCTATTCCATACACCTGCAACATCTGCCACATTGCCCCCCTATCCACCCTATCATACGCCTTTTCCAAATCCATAAATGCCACAAAAACGTTTTTAATCCTTATCCAAATACTGTTCACCTATATGTTTCACTGTAAACACTTGGTCTACACACCCCCGACCTTTCCTAAAGCCCCCTTGTTCATCTGCTATCCTGCTCTCTGTCTTACTCTTAATTCTTTCAATAATAACTCTACCATACACTTTACCAGGTACACTCAACAGACTTATTCCCCTATAATTTTTGCACTCTTTTGTCCCCTTTGCCTTTATACAAAGGAACAATACACGCTCTCTGCAAATCACTAGGTACCTTACCCTCTTCCATACGTATATTAAATAATAGCACCAACCACTCCAAAACTATATCCCCACCTGCTTTTAACATTTCTATCTTCATCCCATCAATCCCACTGCCTCACGAACTTGCCCCACACTCACAACTGGCTCTTCCACACTCCTACAAAATGTTATTCCTCCTTACCCTATACACGAAATCACAGCTTCCCTGTCTTCATCAACATTTATCAACTCCTCAAAATATTCCCTCCATCTTTCCGATACCTCTAACTCTCCATTTAATAACTCTCCTCTCATATTTTTAACTGTCAAATCCATTTGTTCCCTAGGCTTCCTCAACTTATTAATCTCACTCCAAAACTTTTTCTTATTTTCAACAAAATTTGTTGATAACATCTCACCCACTCTCTCATTTGCTCTCTTTTTACATTGCTTCACCACTCTCTTAACCTCTCTTTTTCTCTCCATATACTCTTCCCTCATTGCATCACTTCTACTTTGTAAAAACCTCTCATATGCTAACTTTTTCTCCCTTACTACTCTCTTTACATCATCATTCCACCAATCGCTCCTCTTCCCTCCCGCACCCACTCGCCTGTAACCACAAACTTCTGCTGAACACTCTTAACATTACATTTTTAAATCTACCCCATACATCTTCGACCCCATTGCCTACACTCTCACTAGCCCATCTATCCTCCAATAGTTGTTTATATCTTACCCTAACTGCCTCCTCTTTTAGTTTATAAACGTTCACCTCTCTCTTAATTACTGCTTCTATTTTCCTTGTATCCCATCTACCTTTTACTCCCACTGTAGCTATAACTAAAAAGTGATCTGATATATCTGTGGCCCCTCTATAAACATGTACATCCTGAAGTTTACTCAACAGTCTTTTATCTACCAATACGTAGTCCAACAAACTACTGTCATTACGCCCTACATCATATCTTGTATACTTATTTATCCTCTTTTTTTTTAAATATGTATTACCTATAACTAAACCCCTTTCTATACAAAGTTCAATCAAAGGGCTCCCATTATCATTTACACCTGGCACCCCAAACTTACCTACCACACCCTCTCTACATGTTTCTCCCACTTTAGCATTTAGGTCCCCTACCACAATTACTCTCTCACTTGGTTCAAAAGTTCCTATACATTCGCTTATATTCGTTATATTATAAAATTTGTTATAATATAACATTCAGAGGGATTTTGACATGAAAAACTTAGACTTCACTACTCACATCTCTGGCCCAGTAGTGAGTGATCTATCTGAAGGCAAAGTCACTTGCCAACCGCTTTTCTATGTTGCATCATCTGACCACAAAGGTGTCTTTACGACACTGAAGATTCCAATAGAATGAGATGAAGAATCTACAGAAACAACCTGGCTGTAAGAAAGAGGAAACTGTCCAGCCCTTTGTTTGGAGCTCGCCACCTCCAATTGGAATGCTTTTCTCCAAGGTAACGTAGATAATCAAGTGACTCCTTTCATTGAACACATCCTTATTCTTGATCACAAATACATCCCTCACCGGTAGTATGTGACGAAGGATTCAGATCAACCTTGGTTCGACTTTCGATGTCAAGAGGCTGCTGCTGCTGCTGCTGCTGCTAAGTACAAGGCTTGGAGAAGGTATAATAGACATTCCATTATCTATAGCAAGAACCTGCACATGCAGCCCTGTCGGTAAATGGAAGAGGTCCAAAAACAGGACATCTCTAGATGGGAGGTTAATATAAAAAGAAAAGTGGCCTCAGGTAAGGTGGGCTGTAAAACCTGGTGTTGCTTGTTGAAGGACAAACAAGGTCCTGATGAAACTATTCCACTAAATCGGCAGGATGGGACTGTGCAAGAGAACCTCCTTTGCTAGCCGAAAGAACTTTGTCAAAGTTGTCTGTGGTAACAATAAGGCAGGATGAAGTGTGTCTTCTAAATAGCTGTATCAAGAAAGAGCTGTGGGCCCAGATTAAGTGAGCCCAAGATTGCCGTGTAGATGTGCAGACCAGTTAGCAGCACCTTTAACTCGCATCCATCAGCACTGCCTAGCACTGTAAATGGCCTCTGTGCAAAGAGGCAAATGTCCCTGTTCACAAAAAGAAGAGCAGAGCGGAAATCAGCAACTACAGACCAGAATAACTCCTGTCAATCACTGGCAAAATTCTTGAGACAATAATCTCGCTGCAGATGACAGCGTTTTTCGACTGCCACTCGTTTCTTTCTGACCCTCAATATGGCTTCAGAAAAGGTCACTCTGCTGTTAAACTTCTCTACTATGTGGCACCAGCAGATGGTGTTTTCGATCGAGTATTACTGCAAGCACTAGTAGTAGCTGGCTCTGCACTATGCCTCCTTAGTGTTTAACATCAAGGTAGCTTTAAGCGTAGTTATCAATGGGACAGAGTGAACAAGACACATTATTGGTACCAGTGTTCCACCTGATAGTGTTCTTGGGCCATTGTTATGGAATTTTTCCATTTAATCCCCTTTAAACCCCCATCCCAGAACCTTATGCATATGCAGCCCTGCCCCCCTGACATTTATTTATCCTAGAAAGGAAATGCCAGCTACCCTCAGTTACATCAATCACAAGTTTACCAGCAATATCAGTTGGGAAAAACGATGGCAGATTACATTTGCCTGATAGTAGAGACTGCAAGACTCTGTACGAAACACAAGTGTGTTCACTCCTTAAATATGCTCCACTGTCTTGGATTCCCTTTACTACTTCTTAACAGGTCTTCTCCCTATCCTGGCAGCTTATTTGAAAGATCCTTCCCCAAAGGAGCGGTGTCATTCGTTATTACAACCAAGATATCAAGGACAAATTGGCTTCTGTGAACAGGACAAGAGAGTTTACAAAAAGACGGAAACAAACAAAAACCCAATTCAGGTTAAATTTAAAAAAATACTTCTAAAAAAACAAAAAGGCACTTCATCTGAGATGAAATTTAGGACTGAAACTGCATGATTATAAATAAATCATCGATAAAAATTTGTTGCTTGAAATCCCCGGGCCCATAGATGGTCCAACTTCTCCCTATTCTCTTCTTATATGTTTTATAACAGTAAAAAGGCTTTATATGAGCAGCGAGGTAACAGCTTTGGTTCGGGAAAAGAGAGGGAGAGAGGGGGATAGAGAGAGGGGGGGAGAGAGAGAGAGGGGGAAGAGGAGAGGGGGAGAGAGGGGGGAGAGAGAGAGGGGGAGGGGAGGGGGAGAGAGAGGGGGAGAGAGAGAGGGGGAGAGAGAGAGGGGGAGAGAGAGAGGGGGAGAGGAGAGGGGGAGAGAGAGAGGGGGAGAGAGAGAGGGGGGGGAGAGAGAGGGGAGAGAGGGGGGAGAGGAGAGAGAGGGGGAGAGAGAGAGAGAGGGGGGAGAGAGAGAGAGGGGGAGAGAGAGGGGGAGAGAGAGAGGGGGGAGGGAGAGGGGGAGAGAGGGAGAGAGAGAGGGGAGAGAGGGGAGGGAGAGGGGGAGAGGGAGAGAGAG
Source organism: Cherax destructor (assembly GCA_009830355.1). Taxonomy (NCBI): domain Eukaryota; kingdom Metazoa; phylum Arthropoda; class Malacostraca; order Decapoda; family Parastacidae; genus Cherax; species Cherax destructor. Next base: position 46,255 of record WNWK01009877.1, on the reverse strand, counting down.
GGGGAGAGAGAGGAAGGGGAGAGGAGAGAGGAGGGGGAGGAGAGAGAGGGGGGGAAAGGAGAGAGGGGGGAGAGAGAGAGGAGGGGGGAGAGAGAGAGGGGAGAGGGGGAGAGAGAGAGAGGAGGGGAGAGAGGGGGAGAGAGAGAGGGGGAGGGAGAGAGAGGGGGAGATAGAGAGGGGGCGAGAGAGAGAGGGAGGGGAGAGGAGAGGGGAGGGAGAGAGAGAGGGGGGGGAGGGGGAGAGAGAGGGGGAGGGAGAGAGAGGGGGGAGAGAGAGAGGGGGGAGAGGAGAGAGAGAGATAGAGAGGGAGAGGGGGGAGAGAGAGGGAGAGGAGAGGGAGAGGGGAGAGGGAGAGGGGGGAGAGAGAGGGAGGGAGAGAGAGAGAGGGAGGGAGAGAGGGAGGGAGAGAGAGGGGGAGGGAGAGAGGGAGGGAGAGAGGGAGGGAGAGAGGGAGGGAGGGAGAGGGAGGGAGAGAGGGGGGGAGAGAGAGGAGAGGGAGGGAGAGGAGGGGAGGGAGAGAGGGAGGGAGAGGAGGGAGGGAGGGAAGGAAGGAAGGAGGGAGGGAGGGAGATGGAGGGTGGTGTTTGGGTAGAGAATGAAGGAACTAAAAGAGAAGAGTAGGGAGCGGGAGGGTATGATAGGTAGAGGAAACATAAAACCGGGTAGATAATGAAGAAATAAATAAGTTAGCGCAATAGGAAAACAGGTGGAGATAAAATAAAGTGGGTAAAGGGGGGAGAGAAGAGAGAGAGGTGGAGAGGGGTAGGTAATAAAGAAGAAGAGAAAGTAGAGGGAGGAAAAGGTGGGTGGATAAGGAAGAGGGAGATAATAGGCGAATGCAGGGTATACGTTAAAAGTGAAAAGGGAGACAGAAACCAGGAAGGAGGGAAGAGGGGGAAGAAAAGTACTTAGGAAAGGTAGACAACAGAGGAGGGGTGTCTACTAAGGACATGTACCGAGAACTGCACGACACTTTAGAAGTCAGGATAGGTTATGTTAGGCAAGGTTAGTAAAGCAGAAACCTCACTTGCCACTCCCCGGAGGCACGTATAGCAGGGGAATGTGGGTAAAGTTACCGATTATATTGTCTTGAAAAACCCTACATGGATAGTTGCCAGGAGAGTGGAAGCAGAGTTAGGACAATTTACTGCTACTTCTGGTACTGACTGTACGATCCTTTAAACTATCACTATCCCACCAGGCTACTTATTAAGTATTACTACTAAAACACTACTACTGCTTCTACTACCACTACTACTACAACGACTTCTACTGTTAGTACTACTATTACTGTCAATCAGCATCACCACAACATACTACTATTGCTACTAATGCTTTAGCTGCTATTGCTGCTACTACCGCCGCCGCCGCTTCCTCCTACTCCCTCCTCCTACTCCCTCCTCTCCTTTCTCCTACTCCTCCTCCTCCTCCCTCCTCCTCCCCCCACTACTACTACTACTACTAATACATAAATCTTTGGGTAATCCAAAGTTCCATAACTACCCACCTTGCTTAACAAACCACTCTAAAGCATAAAGTTGCATCAAGGTTTCAGTAAGAGATCCAGACCAACTGGCTGTGGTCTGTTGTGTTCTTCCATCTCGTTCGCAAGGTCTTTTCTAACAATGGTTTTTATAATTCTCTTTGATAAACCGAAATTATGTTCGGCATGCTCTTTGGTTATTGTTAATTTAGCCAAGTCCTCGACTTAACGATAATCCAAGTGGCTTAGGTGAGAGGTAATCCACAAGACTTTAACTTCAATCCCTTTGTCATTTGTGTATAGCTGTGTTTGGCCTCGCATAGCTGTATCTTAAATTCAGATTTTATTTTATTTAAGACAAGTAATAAGACTAGGGAGTCTGACATTTTTAGGGTTATACTAGGTAATTTACATGTTATTATGTAGGATAATTGTACTTAAGTGTACCTGTACCTAAATAAACTAACTTATTATGTAGACTTAGTAGTGGCTGTACTACGTAAATTAAATTAGTTATGTGAATATACTAATGGGTTTGCAGTTTTATCACGTCCGATGGATATGTCAAGAAACACTCGACCTTCACTTAAGATGCTTGACACCAGCGACGAATTTTTGATCAGAGGAATTGGAGTTGCCTAACTTTCCTTCAATCGATACTGTTGTCCATTTCCCAAGACGCTGTATGACCCTCCTACAGTTTTAGCGCTCTCCCGTGAAGTAAATAATTTAAATGTTGAAAGAAATCTGCGTGTTTGCCGGCGCGCACAGACACACACACACACACACACACACACACACACACACACACACACAAACCTACTGGAGTTTTATGACAAGGTAACAGAAGTAAGACACGAGAGAGAGGGGTGGATAGACTGCATTTTTTTGGACTGCAAGAAAGCGTTCGACACAGTTCCTCACAAGAGGTTAATGCAAAAGCTAGAGGATCAGGCACACGTAACAGGAAAAGCACTGCAATGGATCAGAGAATATCTGACAGGGAGGCAACAACGAGTCATGGTACGTGACGAGGTGTCAGAGTGGGCACTTGTGACGAGTGGAGTTCCACAAGGGTCAGTCCTAGGACCTGTACTGTTTTTGGTATATGTGAATGACATAACGAAAGGGATAGACTAAGAAGTGTCCCTGTTTGCAGATGATGTGAAGTTAATGAGAAGAATCAAATCAGTCGAGGATCAGGCAGGACTACAAAGAGACCTGGACAGGCTACAAGCCTTGTCCAGTAACTGGCTCCTTGAATTTAACCCTGCCAAATGTAAAGTCATGAATATCGGGGAAGGGCAAAGAAGACCGCAGACAGAGTATAGTCTAGGTGGCTAAAGACTGCAAACCTCACTCAAAGAAAAAGATCTTGGGGTGAGTATAATACCGAGCACATCTCCTGAGGCACACATCAATCAGATAACTGCTGCAGCATACGGGCGGCTGGCAAACCTAAGAATAGCGTTCCAATACCTCACTAAGGAATCATTCAAAACTCTGTACACCATATACGTCAGGCCCATACTGGAGTATGCAGCACCAGTTTGGAACCCACACCTGGTCAAGCACGTCAAGAAATTAGAGAAAGTGCAAAGGTTTGCAACAACACTAGTCCCAGAGCTAAGGGGATTGTCCTACGAAGAAATGTTAAGGGAAATCGGCCTGACGACACTAGAGGACAGGAGGGTTAGGGAGACATGATAACGACATATACAATACTGCGAGGAATAGATAAGGTGGACAGAAACAAGATGTTCCAGAGAGGGACACAGAAACAAGGGGTCACAATTGGAAGTTGAAGACTCCTATGAGTCAAAGGGATGTTAGGAAGTATTTCTTCAGTCATAGAGTTGTCAGGAAGTGGAATAGCCTAGAAAGCGACATAGTGGAGGCAGGAACCATACATAGTTTTAAGACTAGGTTTGATAAAGCTCATGGAGCAGGGAGAGAGAGGACCTAGTAGCAATCAGTGAAGAGGCGGGGCCAGGAGCTATGACTCGACCCCTGCAACCACAAATAGGTGAGTACAAATAGGTGAGTACACACACACACACATAGCCAGGAGCTATGAATCGACCCCTGCAACCACAAATAGGTGAGTACACAACACCAAGCACGCCTCCTGAAACACACATCAACCAGATAACTGCTGCAGCATATGGGCGCCTGGCAAACCTGAGAATAGCGTTCCGATACCTTAGTAAGGAATCGTTCAAGACACTGTACACTGTGTACGTCAGGCTCATACTAGAGTATGCAGCACCAGTTTAGAACCCATACCTGGTCAAGCACGTCAAGAAATTAGAGAAAGTGCAAAGGTTTGCTACAAGGTTAGTTCCAGAGCTAAGGGGATTGTCCTACGAAGAAAGGTTAAGTGAAATCGGTCTGACAAGACTGGGGGACAGGAAGGTTAGGGGAGACATGATAACGACATACAAAATACTGCGTGGAATAGACAAGGTGGATAGAGACAGGATGTTCCAGAGAGGGGACACAGAAACAAGGGGTCACATTTGGAAGTTGAAGACTCAGATGAGTCAAAGGGATGTTAGGAAGTATTTCTTCAGCCATAGAGTAGTCAGGAAGTGGAATAGTCTAGCAAGTGATGTAGTGGAGGCAGGAACCATACATAGCTTTAAGACGAGGTATGATAAAGCTCATGGAGCAGGGAGAGAGGGGACCCAGTAGGGATCAGTGAAGAGGCGGAGCCAGTTGTCGTCTCGACCCCTGCAACCACAATTACGTGAGTACAGTTAGGTGAGTACACATACACGCACATACAGACACACACACATACACACACACAAACAAGGTGCACAGAGACAGAATGTTCCAGAGATGGGACACAGCAACAAGGGGTCACAGTTGGAAGTTGAAGACTCAGATGAATAACAAGGATGTTAGGAAGTATTTCTTCAGTCAGAGTTGTCAGGAAGTGGAATAGTCTGGGGAGTGATGTAGTGGAGGCAGGATCCATACATAGCTTTAAGAAGAGGTATGATAAAGCTCATGGAGCAGGGAGAGAGGACTTAGTAGTGATCAGTGAAGAGGCGGGGCCAGGAACTGAGTCTCGACCCCTGCAACCACAATTAGGTGAGTACAATTAGGTGAGTACACACACACACCCTCACTTCTCTCTCTCTCTCTCTCTCTCTCTCTCTCTCTCTCTCTCTCTCTCTCTCTCTCTCTCTCTCTCTCTCTCTCTCTCTCTCTAATCGTCAGGATGAGCTTCTTATCGTTATTTTCAACCCGGTTATAAGTATTCGAATGATACTCAAATGACCATCATTCAGATGATCGTTACTTTTTACAGTGAAAGCCAGAGTACTGAACCGGACCACTCCAGAGTACTGAACCGGACCACTCCAGAGTACTGAACCGGACCACTCCAGAGTACTGAACCGGACCACTCCAGAGTACTGAACCGGACCACTCCAGAGTACTGAACCGGACCACTCCAGAGTACTGAACCGGACCACTCCAGAGTACTGAACCGGACCACTCCAGAGTACTGAACCGGACCCCACCAGAGTGCTGAACCGGACCCCACCAGAGTGCTGAACCGGACCCCACCAGAGTGCTGAACCGGACCCCACCAGAGTGCTGAACCGGACCCCACCAGAGTGCTGAACCGGACCCCACCAGAGTGCTGAACCGGACCCCACCAGAGTGCTGAACCGGACCCCACCAGAGTGCTGAACCGGACCCCACCAGAGTGCTGAACCGGACTCAGAGAATCCCCAAGTGTTATTGACCTCTGTCTTGTACGCAGTCTTGTACACTGTCTTGCACACTGTCTTGCACACTGTCTTGCACACTGTCTTGCACACTGTCTTGCACTGTCTTCACACTGTCTGCACACTGTCTTGTCACTGTTACACTGTCTTGCACACTGTCTTGCACACTGTCTTGCACTGTCTTGCACACTGTCTTGCACACTGTCTTGCACACTGTCTTGCACACTGTCTGCACACTGTCTTGACCCCTGTCTTGCACACTGTCTTGCACACTGTCCTGCACACTGTCTTGTACACTGTCTTGCACACTGTCTTGCACACTGTCTTGCACACTGTCTTGCACACTGTCTTGCACACTGTCTTGCACACTGTCTCGCACACTGTCTTGTACACTGTCTTGCACACTGTCTTGCACACTGTCTTGCACACTGTCTTGCACACTGTCTTGCACACTGTCTTGCACACTGTCTTGCACACTGTCTTGCACACTGTCTCGCACACTGTCTTGTACACTGTCTTGCACACTGTCTTGCACACTGTCCTGCACACTGTCTTGCACACTGTCTTGCACACTGTCTTGCACACTGTCTTGCACACTGTCTTGCACACTGTCTTGCACACTGTCTTGCACACTGTCTCGCACACTGTCTTGTACACTGTCTTGCACACTGTCTTGCACACTGTCTTGCACACTGTCTTGTACACTGTCTTGTACACTGTCTTGTACACTGTCTTGCACACTGTCTTGCACACTGTCTTGCACACTGTCTTGCACACTGTCTTGTACACTGTCTTGCACACTGTCTTGTACACTGTCTTGCACACTGTCTTGTACACTGTCTTGCACACTGTCTTGTACACTGTCTTGCACACTGTCTTGTACACTGTCTTGTACACTGTCTTGCACACTGTCTTGCACACTGTCTTGCACACTGTCTTGCACACTGTCTCGCACACTGTCTCGCACACTGTCTCGCACACTGTCTCGCACACTGTCTCGCACACTGTCTCGACACTGTCTGCACACTGTCTCGCACACTGTCTCGCACACTGTCTCGCACACTGTCTCGCACACTGTCTCGCGCACTGTCTCGCACACTGTCTCGCACACTGTCTCGCACACTGTCTCGCACACTGTCTCGCACACTGTCTTGCACACTGTCTTGCACACTGTCTTGTACACTAGATCAGCTTCGCAGATAAACATTCAGTGTCCATCAGTTTTCTCATAAACTGGGAGTTTCATAAGTTCTAATAAAAAAACCTTTTACGATATTTCAATATATTTTTTTTTTTACTTCTGTGACGTGAAATCCTCATTATATATATTTTAGTGGCAACTCTGTGTAACCGTGGTGGGTTTAGAGCTTAGTTTTGATTATAATACATTTTAGTGGTATGCAAGAGTGCAACATTTGCATCACCATGGTAAAATAAGTGAACTTCAGCGCATCGTACATAGGAACCATGTCATTTGTTTTAACCTTTGTGAAATTGTATTAATTTGTGTATTCTCTATAATACTAAGAGAAAAATAAATGCCCTTAACATGGCTGTTACAGCTCCCAAATTTACACAGCTAAAGGATAAACAATTGGTTGAAAAAAATATTTTCAGAAGTGGCTTTCAGCTAAACACAGTGTGAAGACCTGCCTAAACGCAGAGAGCCGCCTCCACCCAGCTGACGGGAGGGTAATTGATAAATCCCTTGAGATCTTTGAGGCGAGTTACTGAAACCTTAAGGTGCCTTTATGGACTAACTAGGGTGAACTGTTTACCTTGATGGGAAGTTATAAAACTTTGGATTACCCAGAGATTAGTAGCAGTCATATAGTAATATAAGTCGTGATGGTAGAAATAGCATATTAATAGTAATAGTTTAGTAAGTGATAGTACAATCAAAAGCAGATGCAGTAGTAAAGTGTTCTTCCACTGTCCTGGTAACTATCCATGTAGGTTTTTCGACACAGTATAATCGGTAACTTTACCCACATGTCCCTGCTAACTGTGTCTCCGGTGAGGTGTCTGCTCTTCTTTCCTAACCTCGTATATCTAAAAGACAGATACAAGAATAGCTAGTGTCGTGTAGTTTTTCAGTGCATATCCTCAGTAGAGACCCTTCTCTGTTTTCTACCTTTCCTAAGTACATGTTTTTTTTATTATTCTCCCTTGTTTCTCTCTGCTTTTTGTCACCCTAATGTATACTCCTTAATTATCTCTTGCCTCCTCTTCTTTATCGTTCTTCCTTAGTTGTAAGTCAATTGTCTTTTCTCTCCCTTTCTTACCTCCATTTACGTTCTCTTCTTTTAGTTAATATTGTTTACCATTTCCCCCTCTTTCTTCCTTCTCTTCCTTTATCCACTCAATTTTATCTCCACCTCTTTTCCTAACCAACTAACGTTATCTTTAACTTAATCTCTCTTTGTTTATCTTCCCTCTAATTACCTTCCTTCTCCCTATTCCTCTTTCTTAGTTCTGTCATCCTCTCTCTCTCCCTCCCTTCCTCTCTGTTATATTTACCTTCCAGACATTCGTGCCCTTATTTCTACATCTCCCTATCCCGTCTTCTTCTCCCACGCTCCCTACTTTCTTTATATCATTCACTGCTTTGATTTAAGCTCCTCCATGTATTACTCCTGCTAAGAGCTGTTATTGTACCTCAGTTCACTATAAAATCTGGCTCAATAAAATCTATAGGTCATCTTTTGTCCACTAAATAAACATCAGATGGTTAGAGTCATCTATTGTCCATTTAGTGTGAAAATATGATCCAACGGAGACTAAATTGGAAATAATACTTGCTGATAGCGTGACATTCTTGAAAATATTAAAAATGTAGTGAAACGTTTGATGGCTTTCTGTCACGTGGGAAAATAGCTGTTTTCTAGATTTCCACAAAGTTAGGCCAAATGTTTATAATACTGTATTCATGTTGCACATAACCCCATTCAGTTTCCTGTGTTGCAATCTCTGCTGAAATAAGAGAGGAACCAGATCAGTTCGAGCAGTTCCCTAGTCTTGCACCTTGTGCAGGAAATGACGATGGAATTCAACAAAACAAAAAGGCGCCCACTTAAGAGAGGAAACCTACGATGACGTTTCGGTCCATCCTGGACCAGTGTCAGGTCATAATTGAATAAGAAAAAAAAAAGTAGGAAAATACAGAAGACGGAGCAAAAGGAGGTCGTTCTAGGAGGAGGAGGTCGTTCTAGGAGGAGGAGGTCGTTCTAGGAGGAGGAGATCGTTCTAGGAGGAGGAGATCGTTCTAGGAGGAGGAGATCGTTCTAGGAGGAGGAGGTGGTCTTAGGAGGAGGAGCACCAGCAGCAGCGTAGTAGTTTTAATAACAGTGGTAGTAGTTGCAGCAGCAGCAGCAGCAGCAGTAGTAGTAGTAGTAGCAGCAGTCGTAACAGTAATAGTAGTAGTAGCAGCAGCAGCAGCAGTCGAAATAGTAGTAGTAGCAGCAGTCGTAATAGTACTAGTAGCAGCAGCAGTAGTATTAGTTGTAGTAGTAGTTGTATTAATAGTGGTGGTAGTAGAGGCAGCAGGGAGACAACCTTTGATTTATCCTTGTAGAAATTTTGGCGATTAAGCTGACATCCTGTTTTACTTTGGGAATACCAGGCGTAAATTTCATCCCTAAACTGAGGGCCTCTTTTTAGTGAGGGGTGAGGGCTCTGTAGGGAAGGTTATTAATTATTTCTCCTCTGCCTACATTCTTGTACGAGCTGTTTCGGCGAAGGACTTTCAATTTTTGGTATAATCAAAAGTTTATTAGTACATTTACTGTGGCAATACTAAAGAGGATGTGTTTTGTGTTAAGTTGGTTCATGACACTTCGTTGAGAGGTGCCTAGCTATCTGGCACCATGAAAACCTTATTTACTAATGTTGTAGAGATGCTATACACATTCACTAAGATAGATGCATCATGCTTTAGAGAAAGGGTTGTTGGAAGCTGGCAGTAAATTGGGAATGGCCTTCAGAAAGCCGCTGCGAAGAAGAGAATTAATGCTATGGAGAAAAGCTACGTTTTTCTCTACATAAAAGATCCATTATCTGCAGTGTTTGACACACTGCCTCAGAAGACGGTATGGTATTCCAACGCATTGTAGTTGATAAAGACACAAAAGCAACAACTGGACATTTTTTTTACAAACAACGTTTCACCTGATTACTAGGATGATGGTGGTCACTCTGACTTTGTCTTCAGTATCCAGGAAACAATACTAAACTCTCTCCAGTACTTAACTTTTACAGAGTTGATGTATACTTTAGTGTTATCTTTGGTTCGTGGGTAAATTTACCTTTTACTGATGTATAGGCAGTCTCTGATCAGCTTGTTTTTGACTTAGTCTGTGTTGAGTGGACAGTGTGCTTCAGTGAAGCAAACTTGTGTCTTGGAACTAACTTTCTGAGTGATACCATTTCAGATATGTTTGCTGTATTAAACAGTTTGTGCTCTGTGGGGTCTGTATTCAGTACAAGGAAGAGGTTAGTTTCCTCACACTGAGTAAGGAGATAATTTAAGGTTAGGTAAGGTTCTTCAGGAACAAGACAAATGTTTCCTGACGCGGGTCTTACTCAGATGATGACCCGCCGTTGGAGCTTTTGGTCATCTGACCGAGGCCTTCCGCTGGCTTACCGGTCCACCCCTTTAAAAATTATAGAAATAGTTATAACCATTTAGCAGAGAGAGAGAGAGCATTTAAAATTTGCCTATTATATAGGCTGCTGCCTTATTGTAATAAAATTAATTATAAGATGTTTATAGTGTGAGCATAAATTGTATAATAAAATAATAAGGGGTTCCATAATTTTATAAATAATGTCGGCGCTTTGGTGAATGTTTTAGAAAGTGACGTCATAGCGTTACGAGGGAGAGCGTTGGGGACAGGGCGATCAGGTGGTAGCAGTTGTTGTTTTTTGTGGTGATATTCAGGCTGTATGTTGTATTTGAGATTTGTTTTGCGCTTATGTTGGTCCTGGCAAGTGCCTGACCCTGTTGTTTGAGTGGAGTCTCAGAAGTAACAGCGTATTTATTTATCAGCACTGCCTGAAGGTGGCCCGTGGCCTGGTAGCAAAAGCTCTCGCTTCACACGGTGATTGTCCGCGTTCCATTCCCGGCAAGGATAGAAACATTAGGCGTGTTTCCCTACACCGGTTGTCTATGTTCACCCATCAATAAAGTGGGAACCTGGGTGTTAGAATACTAGTATGGGTCCCATCCTTGGACAAAATTGACCTAATTTGCTCGAAATGCTCTGCATAACAAGTGGCTTTCTATATAGTAGTATGTCATTGATGTCAGCTATAGACTGTATTGTACGTGTAGAAATAAAAATATGATTATTATTATTAAAAGGTGATTATGCCGTTCACTGGTGCGATTAACATTGTTTACTTTTCCTAAGGACTGACTTTAATCAAATAGTTAACAGTATACTAGTGTATTAAACATTACAAGTAATGTGTTGAAAGCAGGTTTGAGTTGCATATACTGTTTTGTATATGTTCGTCTCTAAAGGACCATTTATTTGACCTTCCTGAAAGATCAAAGTGTTATCACCTTGTAATAACACTGTGATATTTTTATTTTAGTGTCTGCCAATTATTTTGTAGACAGTCGTAATAATTCGGACTCTTCACACACTTGTTTACTTTATTGACTTGAGGTCGTGTCCTGCAAAGTTGCACAATTTGACAATTGTGTAAAATGGCAGCTCACTTAGCAGTGAAGTTTCTCCTGTAACTATTTCTAATGCGAAGTGAAAAAAATTATTGTAAAATGTTTGTATATTCGTTAAGGATATATGCATATATATTATTTTACCACTTCCCTAGCATGGTAACTAGAAGATTATCGGTCTAAACCGCGATTTAGCTTGTCTACAAAACAAAGCATTTACTGGTCTCTGCCTTCTGTGTCCCCTCGTCTTTGTCCCTGCCTTCTTTGTCCCCTCGTCCTGGTCTCTGCCATCTGTGTCCCCTCGTCCTGATCCCTGTCATCTGTGTCACTTCGTCATAATCCCTGCCATCTCTGTCACCTCGTCCTGGTCCCTTCCATCTGTGTCCTCCTCCTGGTCGCTGCCATCTGTGTCCCCTCGTCATAGTCCTTGCATTCATCGTCTCCTCGCCCTTGTGCATCTACTATAAGTCTTCGTCTCTGGGAGTGTGTCTGTTTGGCACTTATTGAACGGAGGATCGTGCCTCTGCCACTCCTTTCACTGAATAACCAACAAGGATTTATTTCTTCATGTAGGTATATTATCATTTTTCAGAGTTCCTGAATATTTTCTATTTTAACTATATTTCCTCTTGGTATTCTGCGAAGGTTCTCAAAAATGAGCACTCTTCCTTCAAGACTAGTTTATTAGATACATTATCATCAGGAAAATGTTTAAACTTTTTTAACGATCGTTTTATATTCACTTAATTGTTAATGCTGGGGTCAACTCTCGGCTTCTAGTCAGACTTCATTTTTTACTATAGGTCATACACTTTTTGGTGTCATTGACCTTATCATACCTACTCTTGAATCTGTGTATGGACCCTGCTTCCACCACTACTTTCTTATCTAGAATGTCCCACTGTCCAGTAATTCCATTTGTATCCCCATGTTCCCGGTTCCCTCTTTCAAAAACCTTTTCTCTGTCTGTTCTGGATAAAGATGTGGTGCAGGCAAATTTCCTACAGTTTTTGGAATAAGTATCATAAACCCAAAAGGCTTGACTGAGTGAGCCTAGTCACGGCCAGTTATGAAACAGAAACAGGATCTGCAAACCTCACTCGAGGAGAAGGACCTTCGGGTGAATACCTCTTAAAGGGGGGGGGGGCTCCTTGTAGTGGCGAAGAGGCTCTTGGTCTGAGAAATTGGATCTATTGGTCTTCCACAGACCGAACCTAATTACCCCCAATCCTCCCTTCACTATCCCATCCTCCCTATCCCCCTTTTTTTCCCCTTCCTCCCCCTCCCAACCCTCCCCTTTTCCCCGTCCTGTTTGTAGCCTCTGGGGTCCTTCCCTCTGGCATTACGGTTTCTAGTTAGGGGAAAGTGTACTGGGGTTCATCCGCTCCGTGAGGTTCCTCGGGTGTGATGTAGTTTTCCATGGAATCTGGATTGTCTGGAGGCTCCCTGCTCCCTTCTCGGATTTCTGAGAAGTGGGCGGGGTGTCCTGCAGGTGACAGGTGTATCTCCAGAGGCAGCCTGTCGGTTCTGGAAGGTGGCAACCGAAGGAGGCATGCTCTATATTGGGTTTCCGACCGCCCTCTCTTTTGTCCGCCGAGGTGGCTCGGTAGATGTGAGGTTGCTATCCCGGAGCGCTGGTTTACTGGCGTGACGGGTAGGGTATGGCACGGGTATCACACTGAATCTGCACTACTTGTGGTCTCAAGGTCCTCTCGGATGAGAGGAGGAACTTACGACCCTATCATGCCTTCTAGTGACTGTCCCTCCACTGTCCCTCTTTTTTTTTGTTGTTTTCTTTCCTTCTTTCTTTTTTTCTTAAAATAATAAGCAGTCCCATCATCATGGAGTCTTCGTTCCATGATAAATCTCCTCCTCCCAGGCCCCTTTTTGTTACCACATTCTGTTCTGACCCGGCTTCATTATTGGACCATTCTTCAGACTCTTCTCGTACCCCTATACCTTCTGCTGATGATGCTTTGTCACCCGCTCTAGGTGCTAAGGCTCCGCCTGTTTCTTCTAGTGCCTCTACCTCTTGCACACCTTTAACTATGCATCCAGCTTCCCCAAATACTGTGCGACGGTTTTTGGATCGCCCACCTACCTCGGGTCGGGCTGCCCCTGGTACTACGCCTAAACGTTACAGATAATTTACTGCCGACGATTCTTCGATGTCTCCTCAGTCTACCCAAAAATGACCTACGTGACACCCACTTCCTTTACGCACCATGTTTACAAGTACACAGGGGACTAAATTCTGTTCCCTACAACCAGCATCTCCAACTGATTATCTTTCTGACTATAGTATTGGTAAAGCTCTTTTACGATGTGTTGGTCAAAATATATCCTTTCACGCTCTTCGAAGTGGTGCGTGCAACATTGCTGTCCAGAATGCAGAACAAGCTCATGATCTTTCTCATATTACTTCCATTGATAGCATTCCAGTCACAGTTCATAAGCATGCTACTGTCAATTCTTGCAGTGGTACGGTGGTTTTACCATGTACCATTGTACAGAATGAATTTATGTCTTGCAATGAAAATATTTTGGAGCAATTAACCTTCCTATTATTAAAGTGGATATGTATGTCCTTCCCGCTCGTGGGCGGAGGCGCTTTCCCAGTAACATCGCCTGCTTAACCTTTGACTGCCATGAACTCCCGTCCTCTGTTTATATCACGGGCCATCGCCTAGAGGTTCGTAAAGTGGTCCCTGCTCCCCTACAGTGTCGAAATTGCTGTCGCTTTGGACACCCCACTAAATACTGCAGATTTGCGGTGGAGTGCTCGGTCTGCGGTGATGCACATCATACCGATACATCTTGCAGTCTTTTCCCCATTTGTCTCAATTGCAATGAACCTCAACCTTCTTTTTCCCGCCGATGTCAGGTCTATCGTAATGAACGAGAAATCCGTTGTCTTAGGAAAAGCCAAGGTCTTACTTAAGCTATGGCTGTCTGTCGGCTCCGCCTTTAGGGAAATCTTTATCGTATCCCTTATTTGTGAGTAGCAGGGAGACCTCCAACCTTAGCGGTCCCCCTGCCTACCAACTCTTCAGGTGTTGTCTTCCGGGGTCACCCCCATTTCTAATTCTTTCGTAGTTTTACCCTCTGAAATCCCCACCTCCTTATCTTCTTCTACCTCTACTTCTTGCCCGCTAGTTTCTCCATCTACAAGGCCTCACACTCCTGCATTTTCTTCACGCCTATCACCTGCGAAGCTTAACCTGTCTCATAAGCCCAAGTTTCTTTGCATTCCTCCAGTACTTACAATTCCCCAACAGTTTTCCTTTTTGGCCTCAGTGCCTCGTTCTCACCCCTTTTCTAACTCTCACACGGAGGTTGAGGTTCACCCCCTTGCATAGTCCCCTCTTCTGTTCCTCCCATCTTCTGCCCCAGTTACCTTCCAACCTCCTTCCTCTCCTGTTCCACCACAGGACTCTTCTGCCCCTCCAGCGCATCTCTCCAGGTTCATACTCCCCTCCCCTCTCAGACCTCTTTGGTTCCCTCCATAGTCTCCCTAATTTCTACTTGCTCTACCTCATCTGTCTCCGAAATCATGGTATCAGCATCTTCCTTATCCGCTGAGACACTTGACACTAACCCCAACTATATTGCAGAAACGAAACCCTCGATGGACACCGACGTGCCTCCTTCTACCCCTTCTTATTTTTCACGATCCTCGCAGCAATCTTTTCCTTCACAGCATTCTGATTCCTCCTTACACGCTTACCTTTGCCTCCACACATTGGCTTCACTGACCCTAATAGCCCATAGATTTTATCGCTTCTTATTGTTGGCATACCTGTCTTTGTAAATAAGAATTTATTACAAAAGAATATTCGTGGCCTCAGGAGTAATCGGGGAGAGCTCCAGGTGTTCCTCTTTGTTTTCCCCAGTATGTGTCGGGCTCAAGAGCCAAAAATTCGTTCAGCTGTTATTCGTCCCATTTCAGGCTATGTGCTGTTGCATTCTGCTGATCCCTTTCCTGATGAATCATTTAATGAGAGTGCGCTTCTTGTGCGCATTGGTATTCAGTATCAACAGATCTTTGTTTGCCCTCTGCTGCATTATACTGCAGCCCCTATTTATTTGCACAGATGGTATACAGTTTGCTCTCTATCTCTCCCCTTCCCGTGCATTCTGCATATCGGATATTGCGTTCTTGATCTCTTGTTAGGTGATTTTAACGTTCACCATCATCTTTGGGGAAGGTCCCACTGTGACTCTCGTGGTGATCAGTTAGAGACTCTTCTTACTTCTCTTCCTCTTCATATTTTAAATACGGGTGCTCCAACCCATTTTGACTCGCACTCTCTTGCATTGATCTTTCTATCTGCTCCTCATCAATCGCACTTGATTACACTTGGTCTGTTCTCCCGGATTTAAATGACAGTGATCACTTTCCTATTCTTCTTGCTTCTACTACGTATTCCCGACTGCCTCGTAGCCCTCGTTGGTAATTTGGAAGAGCGAATTGGGACTTATAAATACTCTCATCTTACCGCTCTTTGGGAGGACCTTTCTTCGTCCTCTATTGATGAGCTGGTGCACCAGTTTTCGACCTTAGTTTTGACTGCAGCATCACGTTCTATTCTTCAAACCTCAGACAGACATTCTCAGACATGTGTGTCTTGGTGGTCTTCTGTGTGTGCCCGTGTGGTGCGTATGAAATGCGCTGCATGGGGTCGTTATCGGTATAATCGGACCTCGGATCGTCTCTTGGATTTTAAGCGAGCAAGGGCAGTCGCTCGCCGCATCATTCACAATGCTAAACGCACTTGCTGGCAAGACTGTGTCTACCATTGCATCAACTTTCCCTATGTGTGCGGTTTGGAAAAAGGTATGGAAGTTGTGGCAAGTACGCTCCGGACCCAGCTTCTGTTTTGCGGGTTGCTGGTGTTAGTGTTGCGGAACCTCTAGAGGTTGCCACGGAAATTGGGAACTCTCTTGTTCGTGTCTCCCATGGGCTTCACCTCTGTCCTTCATTTCTTGCGTCTAAGTCTACCAAGGAGCAATTGGCCTTGGATTTCTCTTCTAATGGAATGGAGCCGTATAATGTACCTTTCACTCTCCTAGAACTGGAGTCCAAGCTTTCTGCTTGCCAGTCATCGGCAGCTGGGCCTGATGATATTCATATCAGTATGTTACATTTGCATTCTACAGCCCTTATAGTCCTTTTGCGTCTTTTCAATCTTATTTGGACGCGAGGGATTTTTCCCTCAACAATGGAAATCTGCCATTGTCCTACTGTTTCGCAAACCAGGCACCTCGGGGCTTGATACCTCTCACTATAGTCCCATTGCTCTGACCAGTGTAGTCTGTAAGATGATGGAACGATTGTTGAATAGACGTTTGATGTGGTATTTGGAGACTCACAATAGTCTTTCTCCTCACCAATATGGCTTTCGCAAAGGCCGCTCTACTTTGCATTCTACAGCCCTTATAGTCCTTTTGCGTCTTTTCAATCTTATTTGACGCGAGGATTTTCCTCAACAATGGAAATCTGCCATTGTCCTACTGTTTCGCAAACCAGGCACCTCGGGGCTTGATACCTCTCACTATAGTCCCATTGCTCTGACCAGTGTAGTCTGTAAGATGATGGAACGATTGTTGAATAGACGTTTGATGTGGTATTTGGAGACTCACAATAGTCTTTCTCCTCACCAATATGGCTTTCGCAAAGGCCGCTCTACTTTGGACCCCTTGCTCCATTTAGATACGTATGTGCGAAATGCCTTTGCTAACAAACACTTCGTCCTAGCAGTCTTTTTTGATCTTGAAAAGGCATATGACAGAACTTGGAGTTATATAATTTAAGCCTAAGCCCACTCCTTAGGCCTCCGCGGTAATCTACCAACCTTCCTTGCTGCTTTCTTATCTGACAGACATTTTCGTGTACGTGTTGGCGCCTCACTTTCCTCAGACTTTGATCAAGCCGAGGGAGTCCAACAAGGTTGTGTCCTTAGCACTACACTTTTTCTCTTCCATCGCATATTTGGTCGTTCCTTTATGTGGATGACTTCGCTATAGATTACGCAGGAGCTGACTATCGCCTGGTAACAGCTTCCCTTCAGGATGCGATTGACCGAGTTTCCCATTGGGCCACTTCTCATGGCTTTAAATTTTCTAGTACGAAAACACATTTCATTACCTTCAGTAGACGTCCTCTTATCCCAGATATTCCATTGTATTTACATGGCTCACGTATTCCAGAATGTGATTTGGTCAAGTTTCTTGGCCTTCTCTTTGATCGCCGGTTGACATGGAAACTTCACATTTCCTCTTTGAAGGCAGCTTACCATGGTCGGCTGAATCTCCTTAAAATTCTTGTGCATCGTTCATGGGGAGCAGATCGACGAACTCTCCTCCGTTTGCATTCCACCCTAGTCTTGTCCAAGCTGGATTATGGCTTCCACGTCTATTCCGCGGCTTGTCCTACAACTCTATGCTGAGGCGAATGTTCCTTTCTTAGCTGATCATCGTGATGCTCCCTGCCTTCGTTACTTTGTCCCCGCTCATGACCTTCATGTTCCGTCTATGTATAGGTTAATCTCAGACATTAGTAAAAGCCCATTATTTGTTTGACGCCCATGCTTACTCCGACAGTTTTCTCTTGATCTTCACTCCGGTCCTCTCTCCAGTTTACCTCCCTTGTATGTTCATTTAATGTCTGCCTTTTCCCTTTCCCCTTGGGAGGTTCCAAAGGTTCGTGTCTGTTCTCCCCTACTGCCGTGCGCCAAAGCTCTCCTACCTACGACTGCTTCTCTGCTTCACGCTCTCTTTTTCTTGATCACTTAGTCGCATGCTCATGCCGTTGCTGTTTATTCAGATGGTTCTAAATCTGACTGTTGGGTTTGCGGCGGTATTCCCTGATGATGTTGTCCGAGGTCATTTGTTAGATTCGCCTAGTATTTTTACTGCCGCGTTGTATATCATCCTCATAGCACTTCTCCGTATTATATATATGTCTCCTTCGACGTTTGTGATCATTTCAGATTCCCTCAGTGCTTTACAAGCCATTAAACAATTTGATTACCCTCATCCATTAGTCCTTCGTATTCAACTGTGGTTACGCTGTGTGGCTAGCAAAAACAAAGACGTCGTTTTCTGTTGGGTCCCTGGACACTGATGCGCAGGGAAATGAAGAAGCGGATGCTGCTGCGTGGTCAGCGGTGCATGATCTTCCGGTTTCCTATAAAGGTGTATTCCGTTTAGAGATTATTTTCCGGTCATCTCTGCCTGTCTTTGCAGCCGTTGGCAACAACGGTGGTCGGGCATGCACCATAACAAATTGCACTCTATTGAACAGCTTTTAGGTTTGTAGCCATCTTACCACTATTGCTGTACTTGGGAGACTGCGCCCTTACGTCTCGCCTTACCCATGGATATCTCATGGAACGACACCCTATTCCTCTCTGTGAATTTTGTCAGGTCCCTCTTTTGGTTCTTCACTTTCTTGTAGATTGCCTGGTTTACCAGTGAGCTCGCAGGATTTGCCTCCAATGCCGCTGCCGCCCTACCACTCTTACCTTATCTTCTCTTCTTGCAGACGGCCCTACCTTTGACTTGCAATCACATTTTTATTTTTTGTCAGCAACTGCTTTACTATACGAACTTTGACACATAGCCCTTAGCATCCCTTCCACTCCTTTTCTCCCCTCACCTCACCTCAGATTCCCTTTCCACCTAGCTGTTTATAGCCCCAGCACAATTTTCTTCCCCACATCGCTGTATGGCACTTAATAATAATAATTCGGGTGAATATCATACCGAGCAGAGCTCATGAAGCGCACATCAACCTAATTACTGCAGCAAATGGGCGTCTGGCAAATCTAAGAACAGCTTTTTGACATCTAGGTAAGGACGTACAAAATACTGATAAAAACTTTCCCATTCTTCCTCTCCCCATCCCTCCCCCTTTCCTGTTTTCAGCCTTTGAGGTTGTTTCCTTAGGCACTGTAGTTCCTAACCTGGGAAGGGGCTCCGGGGTCCATCCCATTCCATTGAGGTCCTTGGTGGTGGTGTAGTTTGTCGTGGAATCTGGATCGCCTGGAGATCCCTCTCCGGTCTACCGGGGGTAGGCTTCGAGGGTCTTTCAGGTGACGGGTGTATGTCTGGAGACTGCCTGTTGGATTCCAGGAGATTGTGGCCGAAGGAGGAATGCTTTGTGGCAGGTTTCTGACTGCTCTCCCTTTTGTCTCCCGAGGTGACTCGGTAGATGTGAAGTTGCTATCCCAGATTGCTGGTTTACTGGCACCAGTTACAAGCCGCATCTGCACTACCGGCTGTGCTGAGGTTCTCTTGGCACGGAAGGGAAAAACTTAAGGTCCTTTCCCCTAAGAGCTATCCATCCACATTCCCCCCCCCCTTTTCCTTAAAAACAAAAGAAAAGAAAGACCTAACCATGGAGTCCCAAATCATGGGCCACTTTCTATAGCAGCACTCTCTTACGACCCTGCCTTGTTACCAGACCATCCTTCGGACCTTTCTACTGCCCCTGTATCTTCTGCAGGTGACATTTTGTCGCACGCTCCTGATACCGAGGCTCGGCCTAACTCCTTTAACACGTCCGACCTCTGTTCGTCTTTGACTTTGCTTCCGGCTTCTCCTCATACGGTGCAATGGTTTTCAGATCGCCCGCCCTCCTCAAAACGGACCACCTCCAGTCCTGCATCTAAACGACCATTGCCTTTCTCTGATGACACTGCTTTGAATGCCTCTCTACTCAGAAAAGACCAATGCGACAATTTCTCCCTTTACATACTACACATCATAGTACACAATGGACTAAGGTTTTCACTCTGCAGCCGACATCTTTTTTAGACTATTTGTTCATAGTATCAGCAAGGCGCTCCTACACCATGTTGATCAAAATATTACGTTTTATGCTTTCAAGAGCAGTGCACGTATCGTCACGGTACAAAATGCTAGCCATTCTCTCAATTCTTGTAGTGGTACCATCATTCTACCACATACTATTGTTCAACGTAATTTCCAGACATGTAGTGATGACATTCTGGAACATCTTGAGCTCCAAGACCTCCCAATTCCTAAAGTAGATACGTATATACTTCCTGCCGGCGGGCGGAGGCGCTACTCCTGCAATGTAGCTCGCTTAACTTTTGACTGCCATGAGCTTCCATCCTCGGTATCCCGTATTGCGGGACACCGTTTAAAAGTTCGAAAGTTGATCCCTGCACCACAACAGTATAGAAATTGTTGGAGTTTTAGCCATCCAGCGAAATATTGCAGATCCATGGCTGAATGTCCAGTGTGTGGTGCCGACGACCATACCAATACATCTTGTAGTCTACCTCCAGCAGTCTCCCCTGTGGTCACACCTTCCACAGTCACCTCTTTATCTAACTCTTTTGCAGTCCTGGACTCCGAGGTCCATACTGTGTCACCTTATACTGTTCTCAAATCTTCATCTTCTCACTCGCAAGTTTCTAGGTCTACAATACCTCGCACACCAGCTCCTCTCCTTCGCCCTCTACTTCTCCACAGTCTTTCCTTTCCAGTTTCTATGCCTGATTCCTTACCTCTTACTTGCTCTGTTACGAGTGTGTAGGCTTCTTCTCCTCCTCAAACAGTCCCTTCCTCTCCTGTCGCCTCCCAGGTTTCTTCTTCTCCTGTCCCCTCCCAGGTTTCTTCCTCTCCCGTTCCCTCCCAGGTTTCTTCCTCTCCTGTCCCCTCCCAGGTTTCTTCCTCTTCCGTCCCCTCCCAGGTTTCTTCCTCTCCTGTCCCCTCCCAGGTTTCTTCCTCTCCTGTCCCTCCCAGGTTTCTTCCTCTCCTGTCCCTCCCAGGTTTCTTCCTCCTGTCGCCTCCCAGGTTTCTTCCTCTCCTGTCCCCTCCCAGGTTCCTTCCTCTCCTGTCTCCTTCCCAGGTTCCTTCCTCTCCTGTCTCCTCCCAGGTTCCTTCCTCTCCTGTCTCCTCCCAGGTTCCTTCCTCTCCTGTCCCCTCCCAGGTTCCTTCCTCTCCTGTCCCCTCCCAGGTTCCTTCCTCTCCTGTCCCCTCCCAGGTTTCTTCCTCTCCTGTCCCTCCCAGGTTCCTTCCTCTCCTGTCCCCTCCCAGGTTCCTTCCTCTCCTGTCCCTCCCACGTTCCTTCCTCTCCTGTCCCCTCCCAGGTTTCTTCCTCTCCTGTCCCCTCCCAGGTTTCTTCCTCTCCTGTCGCCTCCCAGGTTTCTTCCTCTCCTGTCGCCTCCCAGGTTTCTTCCTCTCCTGTCCCCTCCCAGGTTCCTTCCTCTCCTGTCCCCTCCCAGGTTCCTTCCTCTCCTGTCCCTCCCAGGTTCCTTCCTCTCCTGTCCCTCCCAGGTTCCTTCCTCTCCTGTCCCCTCCCAGGTTTCTTCCTCTCCTGTCCCCTCCCAGGTTTCTTCCTCTCCTGTCCCCTCCCAGGTTCCTTCCTCTCCTGTCCCTTCCCAGGTTCCTTCCTCTCCTGTCTCCTCCCAGGTTCCTTCCTCTCCTGTCTCCTCCCAGGTTCCTTCCTCTCCTGTCTCCTCCCAGGTTCCTTCCTCTCCTGTCCCTCCCAGGTTCCTTCCTCTCCTGTCCCCTCCCAGGTTCCTTCCTCTCCTGTCCCCTCCCAGGTTCCTTCCTCTCCTGTCCCCTCCCAGGTTCCTTCCTCTCCTGTCCCCTCCCAGGTTCCTTCCTCTCCTGTCCCCTCCCAGGTTTCTTCCTCTCCTGTCCCTCCCAGGTTTCTTACTCTCCTGTCGCCTCCCAGGTTTCTTCCTCTCCTGTCGCCTCCCAGGTTTCTTCCTCTCCTGTCCCCTCCCAGGTTCCTTCCTCTCCTGTCCCCTCCCAGGTTCCTTCCTCTCCTGTCCCTCCCAGGTTCCTTCCTCTCCTGTCCCCTCCCATGTTTCTTCCTCTCCTGTCCCCTCCCAGGTTTCTTCCTCTCCTGTCGCCTCCCAGGTTTCTTCCTCTCCTGTCGCCTCCCAGGTTTCTTCCTCTCCTGTCGCCTCCCAGGTTTCTTCCTCTCCTGTCCCCTCCCAGGTTTCTTCCTCTCCTGTCCCCTCCAGGTTTCTTCCTCTCCTGTCGCCTCCCAGGTTTCTTCCTCTCCTGTCCCCTCCCAGGTTCCTTCCTCTCCTGTCCCCTCCCAGGTTCCTTCCTCTCCTGTCCCCTCCCAGGTTCCTTCCTCTCCTGTCCCCTCCCAGGTTCCTTCCTCTCCTGTCCCCTCCCAGGTTCCTTCCTCTCCTGTCCCCTCCCAGGTTCCTTCCTCTCCTGTCCCTCCCAGGTTCCTTCCTCTCCTGTCCCCTCCCAGGTTCCTTCCTCTCCTGTCCCCTCCCAGGTTCCTTCCTCTCCTGTCCCCTCCCAGGTTCCTTCCTCTCCTGTCCCCTCCCAGGTTTCTTCCTCTCCTGTCCCCTCCCAGGTTTCTTCCTCTCCTGTCGCCTCCCAGGTTTCTTCCTCTCCTGTCGCCTCCCAGGTTTCTTCCTCTCCTGTCGCCTCCCAGGTTTCTTCCTCTCCTGTCCCTCCCAGGTTTCTTCCTCTCCTGTCCCCTCCCAGGTTCCTTCCTCTCCTGTCCCCTCCCAGGTTTCTTCCTCTCCTGTCCCCTCCCAGGTTCCTTCCTCTCCTGTCCCTCCCAGGTTTCTTCCTCTCCTGTCCCTCCCAGGTTCCTTCCTCTCCTGTCCCCTCCCAGGTTCCTTCCTCTCCTGTCCCCTCCCAGGTTCCTTCCTCTCCTGTCCCCTCCCAGGTTCCTTCCTCTCCTGTCCCCTCCCAGGTTTCTTCCTCTCCTGTCCCCTCCCAGGTTTCTTCCTCTCCTGTCCCCTCCCAGGTTTCTTCCTCCTCCCTGGTCTCCTCCCTGAGGTTTCTTCCTCTCCTGTCGCCTCCCAGGTTTCTTCCTCTCCTGTCGCCTCCCAGGTTTCTTCCTCTCCTGTCCCCTCCCAGGTTCCTTCCTCTCCTGTCCCCTCCCAGGTTTCTTCCTCTCCTGTCGCCTCCCAGGTTTCTTCCTCTCCTGTCGCCTCCCAGGTTTCTTCCTCTCCTGTCGCCTCCCAGGTTTCTTCCTCTCCTGTCCCTCCCAGGTTCCTTCCTCTCCTGTCCCCTCCCAGGTTTCTTCCTCTCCTGTCCCCTCCCAGGTTTCTTCCTCTCCTGTCCCTCCCAGGTTTCTTCCTCTCCTGTCCCCTCCCAGGTTCCTTCCTCTCCTGTCGCCTCCCAGGTTTCTTCCTCTCCGTCCCCTCCCAGGTTTCTTCCTCTCCTGTCCCCTCCCAGGTCCCTTCCTCTCCTGTCCCTTCCCAGGTTCCTTCCTCTCCTGTCTCCTCCCAGGTTCCTTCCTCTCCTGTCGCCTCCCAGGTTCCTTCCTCTCCTGTCCCCTCCCAGGTTCCTTCCTCTCCTGTCCCCTCCCAGGTTCCTTCCTCTCTGTCGCCTCCCAGGTTTCTTCCTCTCCTGTCGCCTCCCAGGTTTCTTCCTCTCCTGTCGCCTCCCAGGTTTCTTCCTCTCCTGTCGCCTCCCAGGTTTCTTCCTCTCCTGTCGCCTCCCAGGTTTCTTTCTCTCCTGTCTCCTCCCAGGTTCCTTCCTCTCCTGTCTCCTCCCAGGTTCATTCCTCTCCTGTCTCCTCCCAGGTTCCTTCCTCTCATGTCCCCTCCCAGGTTCCTTCCTCTCCTGTCCCCTCCCAGGTTCCTTCCTCTCCTGTCCCCTCCCAGGTTCCTTCCTCTCCTGTCCCCTCCCAGGTTTCTTCCTCTCCTGTCCCCTCCCAGGTTCCTTCCTCTCCTGTCCCCTATCAGGTTTCTTCCTCTCCTGTCCCCTCCCAGGTTTCTTCCTCTCCTGTCCCCTCCCAGGTTTCTTCCTCTCCTGTCGCCTCCCAGGTTTCTTCCTCTCCTGTCCCCTCCCAGGTTTCTTCCTCTCCTGTCGCCTCCCAGGTTTCTTCCTCTCCTGTCGCCTCCCAGGTTTCTTCCTCTCCTGTCCCCTCCCAGGTTTCTTCCTCTCCTGTCCCCTCCCAGGTTTCTTCCTCTCCTGTCCCCTCCCAGGTTTCTTCCTCTCCTGTCCCCTCCCAGGTTTCTTCCTCTCCTGTCGCCTCCCAGGTTTCTTCCTCTCCTGTCGCCTCCCAGGTTTCTTCCTCTCCTGTCCCCTCCCAGGTTTCTTCCTCTCCTGTCCCCTCCCAGGTTTCTTCCTCTCCTGTCCCCTCCCAGGTTTCTTCCTCTCCTGTCCCCTCCCAGGTTTCTTCCTCTCCTGTCGCCTCCCAGGTTTCTTCCTCTCCTGTCCCCTCCCAGGTTTCTTCCTCCTTTCCCCTCCCAAGCTTCATACCTAGTTAACTCTAACCTTTCGTCTCTCCCTAATTTAGTAACTTCCATCGCTGTCCCGATCTTTACTCACCCTCCCCCTTCTATCACCGATGTCGTCCCACATACACCGTACATGTCCTCTGAAACACTTGAAGCTAATCTCCGAATTTATTGAGGAGACTAAACCCTTGATGGACACTGATCCACTTCCCATCGCTACTCTTCACTCTTCTACTCTATCTGCACAACTCTTCTCTTCACAGCGTTCTAATCCTTTGCTGCTTATTCGTTTTCCGCTGCCTCCACATGTGGACTTTACTAATCCGTCTAGTCCGTAGATACCTATTGCTTCATATTTCCTGTATTCTTCTCGCAAATCATGGCTTATTTACAATGGAATATGAGGCCTCAAGGATAACCGGGGTGAGCTTCAGGTGTTGCTCTCCCCGTTTTTTCCCCTTTTGTTTATTTACAAGAACCCAAATTACCAAATATCCATCCTATCTCTGACTATGTTTTATTATATTCATCGGATCCTTCTCCTGATGGAACCTTTAATGAAAGTTCACTTCTTGTACGCACCAGTATACCATACCATCAGTTCTTTGTTCATACTTCGCTGCATTATTCTGCAGCACGCATCTTCTTGAATAAGTGGTACACGGTCTGTTCTTTGTATATCTCTCCTTCTCGGGCATTATCTATCCCAGATGTTGCATTTCTAGTTTCTTCATTACCGCCACTACTTCTGTTATCAGGCGATTTTAATGCTCACCATTTCCTCTGGGAGGAGGGGGTCTAACTTCATCAACTGCACTAGACTATCTGGTCTGTACTCCCGGACTTTATCAGAGCAATTTTCCAATCCTCATTATACTCGACCTCAGTTTTAACCGCGGCTTTACATTCTAAACCCCAAACCTCGGGCAGGCGTTCTCAGAAATGCGTGCGTTGGTTTCGTATTTTTGCTTGTGCGGTACGTTTGAAACGTGCTGCATGGGGCAGATATCGTTACAGTAGGAGCACAGAGCGACTCCTTGATTTTAAGCGGATGAGAGCTGTCGCCCGCCGTGTCATCCGTGAAGCTAAATGCACTTGTTGGCGGGATTAGGATTCTACCATCACTTGATTCCTCTTTGAGTGCAGTCTGGAAAAAAGTATGGAAACTGAGTGGCAAATAGTCTCCAGACTCGGCTTCCGCTCTTCAGGTTGCTGGTGTCACTATAGCAAACCCTCTTGAAATTGCCACTGAAATTGTAAATCATCTTGTCCGTATCTCCCAGGGGCTCCATCTATGCCCTCGTTTCTTTCCTCCAAGTCTGCCAGAGAGTTAGAGCCCATAGACTTTTCTCCTAGCAGGGAAGACTTATTAAGTGCCTTTTACACTTCTGGAATTAGTCGATGATCGGCAAGCGGAAAGCATACGAATATGAAGGACCTGCCTAGAATGGGCCAACAGGTCTGCTGCAGTGTTTCTCCTTTCTTATGTTCTTATGAATGCCTTACGGCATTCATGTTCGTATGCTCCAGCATTTACATCCTCTTACAACTGCTGTCCTCTTACAACTATTTAATCTTATTTGGTCGCAAAGAGTTCTTCCCCAGCTGTGGAAATCTGCCATTCTTCCTTACCAGTTCAGTTTGCAAGGTGATGGAACGTCTGGTAAATGTACTTTTGATGTGGTATTTAGAGACACAATAGTCTCTCCACTAGTCAATATGGGATTCGTAAGGGCCGTTGTACTATTGCTCCCTTACTCCGTTTAGATACGTAGGTTCGTAATGCTTTTGCCGTTAACAACTCAGTTGTCGCCGTCTTTTTTTTTTTGATCTTGAGAAAACATATGACACAACTTGGAGATATAACATCTTGGCGCAAGTTAACTCCTTAGGCCTCCGAGGCAATCTGCCATTTTTCCTTAAGAACTTCTTATCTGAGAGACATTTCTGTGTTCGGGTTAATAATATGCTTTCCCCGGACTTTGTCCAAGCTGAAGGTGTCCCCCAGGGATGTGTCTTGAGCACCACACTTTTTCTGTTTGCTATAAATTATCTTGCATCTGTTCACCAAATTACTTTCACTAGACGTTCTATCGTCCCTGAAAATCCATTGTGCCTGTATGGCTCACGTATCCTTTAACGTGATACTGCCAGGTTTTCTCGGCCTTCTGTTTAACCGTTGGTTATCCTTGAAACCTCACATTACCTCTTTGAAGGCAACTTGTCATAGCCGGCTGAACCTCCTTAAAACACTTGCTTATCTTTTATAGGTGGCTGATCGTCGAACTCTCTTTCGAGTGCATTCAGCCATAATTTTATCGAAACTAGATTATGGAGATCAGATATATTCAGCTACCTCTCCTGCAACTCTTTCTAAACTTGATCCCGTCCATCACCAGGGACTGCGTTTATGATTAGGTGCTTTTTGTTCTTCACCTGTTGAGAGGCGAATATTCCATCTTTGAACGATCGTCGTGATACTCATTGCCTCCGCTATTTTGTTCGCTCTCATGACCTTCGCAATCCTTCCATATATAGGATAGTTATGGACGTTAGTAGAGATACATTGTTTGGTCATCGCCCCTGTTTGCTCCGTCCCTTTTCTCTTCGTCTTCATTCGCTCCTGTCTTCTCTTCAGTTGTCCCCTTTTTATGTTCATGTAACATCTAACTTTTCTCTTCCTTGGAAGGTTCCTACAGTTCGTGTCTGTTCTCACCCACTGCCATGCGCGAAATCCCAAATACCTACAGTAGCTTTTTGCTCTCTTTTTTCTTAATAATTTCCAGTCTCATTCTCATGCCCTCACAGTGTACACTACTGATGGTTCAAGATCCTCTGACGGTGTCGGGTTTGCAGCAGTGTTTAATGACAGCGTAGTGCGAGGGGATTTATTAGACTCGGCAAGCATTTTTAAAGCTGAATTGTATGCAATTCTCGTTGCAATTATCTGTATTGCATCTATGCCTGTGTAGCTATTTGTGGTAGTCTCAGACTTTCTTAGTGCTTTGCAAGCTATAAAAATTTTGATTCACCTCATCCTCTTGTTCTTCGTATACAACTATGGTTATGCCGGATCTCTAGCAAAAACAAAGATATTGTTTTCTTTTGGGTCCCCGGTCATGTTGACGTACAGCGCAATGAACAGACACACTGCTGCTCGGTCAGCAATACATGACCACCCAGTTTCATATAGAAGTGTTCCATTCACAGACTATTTTGCTGTAAATCCTCACCTTCATAACAGTTGGCAACAACGTTGGTATGATAATGTAGATAAATTACATTCTATTAAACGAAATTTAAGTTTCTGGCCATCATCTTTTCATCGATGCTGGGGTTGGGAGACCACGTTCGCATCGGACACACTTGTCTTGCTCACGGGTATCTCATGGAGAGGCGCCCTGTCCCACTCTGAGACCTGTCAGGTTCTAGTTTCGGTTCGCCATATTCTGTTGGACTGTCCAGTCTTTCAACGAGCACGCAGAATTTACCTCCGACGTCGTCACCGCTCTAACTTTATCTTCCCTCCTCGCTGACGGACCCACCTTTGACTCAGACTCCATTGTTGACTTTTTGACAGCAACTGATTTGCTACACAAACTTTGATGATCCTTTCTCTAGCATTCCTCACAACCCTATCTAACTCTCCCTCTGTTGTCCACTCCACCCTTGCTATTTTATAATTTTGCACTATCCCCTGCCCCGCTTCGCTGTATAACCCTTGTAGGTTTAGCGTTTCTTTTATTATATTAACGTTGGAAGAATTACCAACAATATGTTATGTAAAAGGACACAAATGCAACTAATGTGACATTTTATTGTGGCAACGTTTCGCTCTCCAGGAGCTTTGTCAAGCCGTTACCAACAATACATGGACACAGAGGGTATATATAGGCTTAGAGTGAGGTGTAGTAGTTGTAATACTAGTGGAGGCAGTAGTAGTGATACTAGTGGAGGCAGTAGTAGTGATACTAGTGGAGGCAGTAGTAGTGATAATAGTGGAGGCAGTAGTAGTGATACTAGTGGAGGTAGTAGTAGTGATACTAGTGGAGGCAGTAGTAGTGATACTAGTGGAGGCAGTAGTAGTGATACTAGTGGAGGCAGTAGTAGTGATACTAGTGGAGGCAGTAGTAGTGATACTAGTGGAGGCAGTAGTAGTGATACTAGTGGAGGCAGTAGTAGTGATACTAGTGGAGGCAGTAGTAGTTATACTAGTGGAGGCAGTAGTAGTGATACTAGTGGAGGCAGTAGTAGTTATACTAGTGGAGGCAGTAGTAGTGATACTAGTGGATGTAGTAGTAGTGATACTAGTGGAGGCAGTAGTAGTGATACTAGTGGAGGCAGTAGTAGTGATACTAGTGGAGGCAGTAGTAGTGATACTAGTGGAGGCAGTAGTAGTGATACTAGTGGAGGCAGTAGTAGTGATACTAGTGGAGGCAGTAGTAGTGATACTAGTGGCGGCAGTAGTAGTGATAGTAGTGGAGGCAGTAGTAGTGATACTAGTGGAGGCAGTAGTAGTGATACTAGTGGAGGCAGTAGTAGTGATACTAGTGGAGGCAGTAGTAGTGATACTAGTGGAGGCAGTAGTAGTGATACTAGTGGAGGCAGTAGTAGTGATACTAGTGGAGGCAGTAGTAGTGATACTAGTGGAGGCAGTAGTAGTGATACTAGTGGAGGCAGTAGTAGTGATACTAGTGGAGGCAGTAGTAGTGATACTAGTGGAGGCAGTAGTAGTGATACTAGTGGAGGCAGTAGTAGTGATACTAGTGGAGGCAGTAGTAGTGATACTAGTGGAGGCAGTAGTAGTGATACTAGTGGAGGCAGTAGTAGTGATACTAGTGGAGGCAGTAGTAGTGATACTAGTGGAGGCAGTAGTAGTGATACTAGTGGAGGCAGTAGTAGTGATACAAGTGGTAGAAAAAGTTAGCTTATACATGAGTAATAAGGTTATTACAGCTATTGCTTGAGTAGCATAAAAATAGGTTGGGCAAATATTTCTGGTTGTATTTCAGGTCTTGTTTCAGTGTTCATCCTCTTTTATGTTCTTAGGTTTTATCAGCAGCAACTGTGATTTTTACTCATGTATAAGCTGACTTTTTCTACTACATGTATCACTACTACTACTATCACTACTACTACTATCACTACTACTACTATCACTACTACTACTACTTCCACTAGTATTACAACTACTACACCAAAGATTAGTTACACTTGTTTCCTTTTACTTAATACTCTTTTATTATTATAATAATAGGAAGCACTTCTTCATTCAGCCTTAGAAGTGTCAGGAAGTACTGTAGAGCAATCTAGTGAGACAAATGGTAAAGGTGGGATCAGTACATAGATTCAAGAAGAGGTACGATCGATAAGGCTCTTGAAACCAAGAGAGTGGACCTAGTAGCAACCAGGTAGTGTCTCCTGCAACCACATATAGGTGATTGAACATTCTCTCTCTAGATTCAACACAACATTTGCCCCTGAGCTATAAATCTGAGAGACGAAGTCACTATATTTTAGAGGGAAGTGAAAATATTAAAGAGAAAAATTACGAATTCCTCGCTGGCTTGTCAACATACTGGTCCCCAAGGATTCACGATATTCTGTACTCCTAACAAGTAAATCATTTCATAGAACAGTGCATAAGGAGGGTCGCCACTACCAGCTCAACCGGCAGGTTTTGAAAGATCAGTGAAGACAAGACCGAGAAGAAAAATGAATGACTCAGGAAATCGTAATGACACGATTGCAAACAAACCATACCACGGGCGGGAATAAAACTCGCGATCAGAGAGACATAAAACTTGTATTTGTGGTCACAGTGGTGCCTATGCTAACCTTCCTATGGTGTATAAATATACCTAATTGGATGAATCTTGTTGTAGCCAGCTGGCCCAGTGGCTAACGCGTCGGTTTGGAGTTTTACGACTCTCTGACCGCGGGTTCTATCCCCTCCCGTGGTATGGTAAGAAACGTGAATACGCCGCTGAATACGCACCGAAATTTTTACCTGCTCTTTATGAAAGTTGGAATATCCAGTTTGAATGTTGCTCATAAGATTGATAGGTTATTTTGTCTTTCATAGAGCATGTGCTTTATTCCAGTGGTTGTATACAGCATAAATAACAACTTTACCTAACTGTGGTAATGCAGTGAGGCGAAAACGTTTTTGTACTCTTATTTTTAGAGGGAGACTGCAAGTACAGAAATGTATCTTGGTAATGATTTCTTGGATTTTGAAGATAAACATGATTAAAAAAGGTGAAAAAAATATACAGGCAGACTATTGTGATAGCGGCAATAGCTATCACTGCAATACGCGTATTTCAGTGATAGCTATTATCTCTGCAATACGCGGCAATAGCTATCAGGAGCTACGCAATACGCGGGAATAGCTGCATATTGCATAGCTCCTGATAGCTATTGCCTGTATCACATTGCACGGGAGAATTTTTGTTTAATGCATTTATGCTGTATACTGTATTTTCCTTGAAGATTAAAATAAAATAATTGTGAACAGCATCAAACTTTTATGGCTGATTCATCTTAGGAATTGAATTATTCTTGTTTTTCTTTTACACTGTGTAGGTGCCCATTTACACTGTGTAGGTGCCCATTTACACTGTGTAGGTGCCCATTTACACTGTGCAGGTGCCCATTTACACTGTGTAGGTGCCCATTTACACTGTGCAGGTGCCCATTTTCTTGGATTCTTTGCAATAACTAGGGAATGCCTCTTCCGGCCGGTTTAACCTTCTAATCTTGAAGGCTTTGAGTGGTTTTTAGATTGTTTCAGTTTTAATATGCCAATTTTATTAATTTGTTTTATGTGAAATAACTGGAGAAAGTCTCTTTTGATCAGGAATACATTAGTGTTTGATTTTGTTGAGTTCTCCTAAGTCTTCATAATATTCATTTAGTAAGTCTTATTTACAGTAATTAATTAAACCATTGAAGATGGTAACTCTTAGAGAAAAGAATGGCTTAAGTTTTTCTCGTGTTGGTTCCAATTTTTCCTTTTGTATAGATGTCTCTGGTAAATTTGAAGTCATGATTTTCATGTGATAATTTCTCAATACATCGTTTAATAACTTTCACCTTTCAACGCTGATAACTTGATAATTGAAGTTCTGACTGGTTTCTAACTTACTATGCTGGTGAGATAACAAAATTGCTCTTTAAGTTAGCTTCAAATCTGGTGTTTTTTAGTGGAAGGTTGAACATGTAATTTGTAAAAAAGGAAATAATGGGATATTAGTTTCATGTGATAACTTGTGAATACCAAATATGATTAATTTTAGAGTTTCAACACTAAGACTTGTAATAATGTTGGTAGAATTACCTTTTATTGTTGCAACATTTCGCTCTTCAGTATAATTTTCAAGGCAGTGCAATCAGTACATGGACACATGATTATATATATATATATATATATATATATATATATATATATATATATATATATATATATATATATATATATATATATATATATATATGTTACAAAGTGAGGTGAAAGAACATACGCACTGTTGTAGGCCTACTGGCATGTTGTTGTTGGTGGTGGTGGTAATAGTAATGGGAAATCAGGGTTGGTATGTGATGGAAGGGTTTATTCCTTTAAGAACTCTTGCTAATATTTCAGAGATGACGAATCTACCTTTATCCTGTTTAATAGTGTCTGAAATGGCGATTACGATTATTCAAGGCATTCTCGTCTACGGAAATTTGCTTCTTTGAGCACTAGGCGAACGTCACTGAATCTCTCTAAGCGGTTGGTGGAATTCCTGTGCTGCTCAAGTGCGTTGTTCAAGTTGTCGTTTCTGCAAGCATCTGTGTGTTCACTGAGACATGTTTCTAGGCTCCGTGCTGATTCACTCGCCTTGTCACAGCCTCCACAAGGAATTGTGTAAATATTGACCAGTTCAAGGTTCTTCACTTTGATGGAGGTGCTGGTTGCGATGGCGACTCAAGTGAGCACTTAGCAGATGTTCAAGGGAACTTGGCTGTTGGGTAGAATCATCACTTTGTTTAAAGTGGTGTTTGTGCGTGGAGAATTGATTTGGAGTGCTCTTTTCATACAGTCTTTCATAAAGAAGGAAGGAAACTATAGTTCGCGAAAGCTTGGTGAACAATTACGCATGCACACATCTCAAGACTCGGGGCTCCAAATTCGGTATGCTTTATATATAAAATCCAGTAATGATACCACGTTTGGTTTTAATATCCTGACTGGAAAAAAGTGAGATCGTTTTTGGTTTATAGTCTTCCAGTAAACTTGAAAATAAAGACATCGATGAATGGATTACCTGTCACTGGACTTAGTGATAACTGGGTCGCCGGTTCGACTGCATTGAGCTCGTAAAAATATGAGAGGTATTATGAGGACGTCGTGCCCCTAACATGACCATGTGACGTCGTGCCCCTAACATGACCATGTGACGTTGGTGAGGATAATGTTGGCGAACTGTTCAGTTTCTAGGAACTCCATGTACAAATTTTATAAAACGGAGCTGATGGGCAGCCAAACAAACATATGGACGATGCCACATGTTTGTGTGTAGAGCCTCTCGTTGAAGGAGAAACAGTTGAAGTTAATGTAGGGTTAGTTACAGTGCTGACTGGCAGAACAATTTATTTAGCCGTTTTTTTCTCTCTAGTGTCGACGTTGCACCTGGAAAAATTGCGTGCCATGTTTATTACAATCAGAGATGAAATGAAGAGGGAGGTGTAGTTGATGTTACCTACAATATGTATTCCGCTTTTAGTTTATGTTCGTCTTTCACTACCTATACTTGTGTCTCTGAATTACGACTAAATAAGCCACTAATGGCGAAACGCTTCTTTAATAAATGTCTTAAATTGTGCCCATATGTCTGTCTAGAAATTTTCCCTAACATTTACTCACTTTCGGTGCAGGCTTAAAAAAATATTAAAAGAATGCCACAAAATTAAGTTTGCCTATATATTCAAAAGTGGTGGCCCCCCCCTTTCCCTGGTTTCTGATTCTGGTTGTAGGCCTAATGTCAGTATATTGACAAAGTTGCTCACGCACAATCTGAACTTAATGGGAACTATAGCGACCATAATATGCATTAATTATAAAATAACGAATGTTATCAAATGAGATGTATTGAAATATATGCAACGTGATTTAAAGGAAATAAAGATTTCACACTACACAAAATGGGCAAATGTGCACCTACACTCCTGAATTTCACTCCCAGCCATAGTCGAATTAGGAGGCAACTTTACTAGCACGTTTGAAGACAAGCCGTAAAAGGTTTTAGAAGTTATTGGAGCCATTCCAGGAATCTTTGAATGGGTCCTATAACTGGTCTTAGGGAACCTACAACTGGTTTTAGGGAACCTACAACTGGTCTTAGGGAACCTGCAACTGGCCTTTGGGAACCTTCAACTGGTCTTTAGGAAGCTACAACTGGTCATAGGGAAGCTACAACTGGTCATAGGGAAGCTACAACTGGTCTTAGGGAAGCTACAACTGGTCTAAGGGAAGCTACAACTGGTCTTGGAGAAGCTACAACTGGTCTTGGGGAAGCTACAACTGGTCTTGGGGAGGCTACAGCTGGTGTTGGGGAGGCTACAGCTGGTGTTGGGGAGGCTACAGCTGGTGTTGGGGAGGCTACAGCTGGTGTTGGGGAGGCTACAGCTGGTGTTGGGGAGGCTACAGCTGGTGTTGGGGAGGCTACAGCTGGTGTTGGGGAGGCTACAGCTGGTGTTGGGGAAGCTTCAGCTGGTGTTGGGGAAGCTTCAGCTGATGTTGGGGAAGCTACAGCTGGTGTTGGGGAAGCTACAGCTGGTGTTGGGGAGCCTACATATGCCAATAATCAAGGCGATAAGTAAGAGTTTGTGGAACATAACCAGAAAACTGTGAACGACGAGCGGACAGTACCACACACACACACACACACACACACACACACACACACACACACACACACACACACACACACACACACAATGTTTACTTCCAGTGTCACAGTAACACATCTAATTCTATAAATTACACTCATACATTGAACTGTCACATTATGTAACTTGCAACAGTGCATTCGCTTCGTGCCGCCAGCACGTATGTATTGTGCACTTGCAGCTCATCTTATAAACAGTCGAGCAAAAAATTAAAGAATTACTGAGGTCACAATGAGTTTCCTAAGACCCCACTTGGCACAGTTACATCATTACCATATTTGACACATTTCAGATTTATCAATCTCATCTTACAGCTAATCTACTCAAAGCAATGTCTGAAACGAGGTGAGGTAGTCTGAAAAATTGATGTGGGAAAACAAATGTTAATGCAGTTTTATTTTCTCACTACCATTAGAAATTGGCCACTTGCTAGATTAAACTCGTGGATACAGTCTCAGGATTTTAGATATTTCATCATAAACAAGGAAGTAATTTACCATTTCCTTTATGGTTTATTAAGACAAAGTCTCTGGAAAAGGTTTTCTGTCTGAATATTTTGAAGTATAATACTCTAGTGTGCCATTGTGGGAGAGTTAAACTGGTGGCAGGAATATAAGAATCAAGGAACACCGCAGTAGGACTACTGGCCCATGCCAGACAGATCCAACTCTAACCCATCTGCACCCACACATATTTAAAGCTATCTAAAGTTTTCGCTTCAATGACTCTACATGGGACGTTGTTCCACACATTTACAACCCCAGTCCCAAACCAGCATTTCCTTATACTATCCTTTCTAAATCAAAATTGGTCCAATTTCAAGTCATTATTGCAAATCCTGTCTTGGTTAGATAAAAAAACTTTGTTTATTCCCTTTAATTATTCCAGTTTTTCATTTGTACATTTCAACTACGTATATCCTCACTAATTTTACGTCTTCCCATGGAGTGCAAATTCAATGTTTTCAGTCTATCTTCATGAGAAGGGCTTCTGATATATGTGATCAACTTCACCATCCTTCTCTATATTTTCCAGTGCATTTATACCAGTTTTATAATAGAGACCAGAACTGAGCAGTATGAGGTCTACAGCTGAATCATAACCTGAGAATATATATTACCATATTTCACGACATCGAAGACACGTATTTTTTCCCAAAAATATGTCTAGAAATTTTACCCAGCGCCTATATTAAAGGTATGATTAAATATATTTCTCGAATATGGGTAGTTGCATGTTAACACCACCCGGGTATTTGAGCTTTAAACAGAAGACATAGAGCTGAGACTGCGCCTCTGGAGAACAGTTGAATAAGGAGCATCAAGAAAAACTACATACATTATCAGAATGTGACGGAGAATGAAGACGGATTGGAACACAGGCTCTATAGGTAACAATGGTCATGTTGGGTAAAAGAACACATGTGTAACTAACGTGACATTTTATTGTGGCAATGTTTTGCTCTCCGGGAGCTTTGTCAAGCTTTTTAACGGCTTGACAAAGCTCGTGGAGAGCGACCCTTCAAGGAAGGTTCCTTATCGATGGTGAGGCGCTGCATAATCCTGGAGAGCGAAGCGTTGCCACAAAAATATATCACATTAGTTGCATAGGTGTCCTTTTACCTAACACATTGTCGATAATTCTACATTTATTGCTAACAATGGTCGTATGAACACCAGGTAGTATTCAATCTATCAGCTACTCGATGTTTTCTCCACTAAAGGGTAATCAATTGACTTTTGCCTCCCCATGGTGTAAAGAGAGAAAAATAAGGCTTTCATAGTATATTTAATACAGGGTAAATTTAAACCTGAAAATACACATCAAGATTAATGCATCTTAAATCAGTAGAAGAGACAACTAACACACACAGCTCACATATAACTTGAATAATAAAATTTTAAAAAATATAGTAAATTAGCCATAAAAAATCAACATTTCTGAGTACATCCCCTTTTTTTCTAATTTCCGCTTTCACGATTCATTCAATAATCTCTCTAGTGCTAAATGCACCGAGCTCGCACCAATGATGTTATTTTTTGAGAGGTTTTCACTCCTAAATCTGGTTCAGGCTGATTGATCTTTACTATCACCTCGCTGCTGCAACCCTACAATACTATATTCCTAAAGATTAAAATTAAATAAATATCTAAATGTAAAAACCTTAAAAAAATAAATTAAACATGACAGAGAAAAGTAACAATAATATAATATGTTTTTGGAAATTATGAAGGTAAGAGGAAAAATATCATAGCTAGGTTAAGTCTTCAGACAAGGAGACGATAAATGGACTTGCATTGAGACGAAGAAATGAAAAAAATAATGATCTGACAAGAATAAAGTGGAGAGTAAGCAAGTAGATGCATTATGTAAAAAATATAAGGACATAATTAGAGAATATAGACAAAGATTAATAAATAGAAAAAGGCACAAAAGGCAATAAGCAGGGAAATAAAAAAAATCTGTAGCATAGCATATATAAATACTCAAGAAAAATTAAATACGTAAAATACATGTGATAGCATTCATGAAGTAGAGAATTGTTGACACAGAATGTCAAAGAAAAATGAGCATAAGATAGCAGATCTTGAGTTAGATAACATGAAGTAGAGACGCATGAGAACCATGTGTGATAGCATGAAGATAATGCAGCCTAAGATGACAAGGATAAGATATGAAAAAAACTGTAAACAGGATAATAGTGACAAAGAAAACACACAGGATAACAGTAGATAACAGCAGGAGATGAAAACGTATATTAAACAGCATGAGCAAGATAGCATCAAGTAAAACGTAAAGGTTATAGGAAGTGAATAAAGACAAGATATAACAATAAAGCACATAAATTCAGAATAACATAGCATAGTATAGATAAAAAGCAAGAAATAAAACTATTATATAATAGCAAACGATAATATATAGATAACCTGGTGAGAGATAATACAAGATAGGAAAAGTTAAACATAAATGCAAATAGATAGTGACGAATAGATAGTCAAGATATAAGAAAAAATAAGAAAAGATTCAAACGTGGACATGAGAAGAAATAATAACGATAAGGAAGGATGGTTATACATAAGATATCATTAGAAAAACATAAGATGAAATATAGTAAGGAGTAAAGACAAAGTTCTACCCACCTATACTAATCCTAATTCAGTAAAGCTACCCTAATTTTTACTCTAAAAGACGCTGGTATAAGTGAATATCACTGAGGTTAAGCAGTCTGGAAGTGCCTCGAGAGGCTTATTTTAGATACCACTCTTAGATAAATTCGAATGATCACTCGGTCACTTGCCCCTAATCAGAAATATGTTTGATAAGGCTAAAAACATAACTAAAAATATGAAAAGTCATTGCAGGAAAATTATCTCCATTCTAGAGGTTTAGAGCGACATGTTGACACTCCAAAGTTTGATGTAAGAATAACATAGTCTGTGGCTGACTCCTATATGTATGCTCTCATGATGCTAAATTTGGTACTCTTAATTAAAATCCCCATATTACTCCATTTTCTCTTCGTGGGGGCCTTCTTGCAGCGGGAAAGAAGCTATCGGTCTGAGGAATTGGACCTTTTGGTCTTCTTCCTCAGACCGAACCTAATTACCCCCCAATCCTCCCTTCCATATCCCATCCTCCCCATCTCCCTTTCCCCCCCTTTCCTCCCCCTCACCATCCCCTGGGGTCCTCCCCTCTGGCATTACGGTTTCTAGGTGGGGGGAGGCATGCTGGGGTTCATCCCACACAGTGAGGTCCCTCGGGGGTGGTGTGGTTTGCCGTGGAATCTGAATTGTCTGAAGGTGCCCTGCTCCCTTCCCAGATTTCCGAGAAGTGGGCGGGGTGCCATTCGGATAATGGGTGTACCTCCAGAAGCTGCCTGTCGGTTCTGGGAGGTGGCAGCCGAAGGACGTATGCTTTGTAGCGGGTTTCCGACCGCCCTTTCTTTTGTCCGCCGAGGTGGCTCGGTAGATGTGAGGCTGCTATCTCGTAGCGCTGGTTTACTGGCATGAAGGGTAGGGTATGGCACGGGTTCCATGCTGCATCTTCACTGCCAGTAGGCTCGAGGCCCTCTCGGATGAGGGAAGGAGCTTCGGCCCCTCCATGCCTACTAGTGACTGTCCCTTCGCTGTCCCTCTCTTGTTTTTCTTTCTTTTTTTCTTAAAATAACAAGAAATTAGATAACACAGAAGAAGTACCTTTATTATGGAGTCTTCGCTCAGTGAAACCCTTCCTCCTCCCAGGCCCCTTTCTGATCCCACACCCTGTTCCGACCCAGCTTCGTTATTGGACCATTCTCTAGACTCTTCTCATACCCCTTTACCTTCTGCTGGTGGCACTCCGTCACCTGCTCCAGGTGCTGAGGCGCCACCCATTTCTGCTCATGCCACTGCTTCTTGCACAAATTTAACAATGCGTCCGGCTTCCCTGAATACTGTGCGACGGTTTTTGGATCGCCCACCTCCCTCAGGTCAGACCACCCGCGGTACTACTCCTAAATGTTCAAGACAACCTACTAACGACAATTCTTTGATGTCTGATCAAAAACGACCTACGCAACACCGGGTTTACAAGTACACAATAGACTAAATTCTTTTCCTTACAAACGACATCTCAAACTGATTATCTTTCTGATCATGGAATTGGTAAAGCTCTTTTATGGCACGAGGGCCAAAATATATCCTTCCACGCTCTTTGAAGTGGTGCACGTGTCGTAACAGTACAGAATTCAGAACAAGCTCATGCTCTCTCCCGTATAACTGCCATAGATAACATACCAGTCACCGTTTGTAAACACGCTACTCTTAATTCTTGCAATGGTGCTGTGGTCTTACCGCATACCATTGTACAGTGTGATTTTTTGTCTTGCTGCGATGATATTTTAGAACAATTAACCCTTCAGGACCTTCCTGTTCTTAAGGTAGATACATACATCCTGCCCGCTCGTGGGCGGAGGCACTTTTCTAGTAACATCGCCCGCTTAACCTTCGTCTGCCGTGAACTTCCGTCCTCTGTCTATATTGCATGCCATCGCCTAGAGGTCAGTAAAGTAGTCCCCACTCCCCAACAGTGTCGTAATTGCTGGCGTTTTGGACACCCTGCTAAATACTGCAGATCTGCAGCAGAATGCCCGGTCTGTGGTGCTGGAGATCATTCCAATACATCTTGTAGTCTTCCCCCCTCTTGTCTCAATTGCAATGAATCTCATCCTTCTTTTTTACTCTGTTGTCAAGTCTATCATAATGAACGAGAGATCCGTTATCTTAAAGAGCGTGAGGGCCTTACTTACGCTATGGCTGTTTCTCAGCTCCGCCTTCAGGGAAAACTTCCTCATGTCCCTTATGCTCGAGTAGCTGGAGACCTTCAACCTTGATGGTCCTCCCACCTCCCAATCCCTCTGTGACCATGTCTTCAGGGGTCACCCATTTTTAATTCTTTTGCGGTTTTATCCTCTGAAACTCCTACCTCCACACCTCTTTCTCCTTCTTCATCTTGTTCGCTCGCTTCTCAGTCTACGAGACCTCGTAGACCTACACTTTCTTCGCGTCTATCACCTGTAAAGTCGAATCTATCTTCTACCTCCTAGTTCTCACCCCCTTTCTCACACGAAGGTGGAGGTTCACTTTCCCCACCTCGTGTAGTCCCCTCTTCTCCTGTTCCCTCCCCATCTTCTTCCATAGTTACTTTCCAACCTCCTTCCTCTCCTGTTACACTGCAGGACTCTTCTGCCCCCGCCAACGCA
The DNA here is from genome assembly GCA_009830355.1 of Cherax destructor. Taxonomy (NCBI): domain Eukaryota; kingdom Metazoa; phylum Arthropoda; class Malacostraca; order Decapoda; family Parastacidae; genus Cherax; species Cherax destructor. The sequence continues at coordinate 6,465 of WNWK01009877.1, read as the reverse complement.
TCTCTCCAGGTTCATACTCCCCGCCTCCCTCAAACCTCTTTGGTTGCTTCCATAGTTACTCCGATCTCTACTTGCTCTACCTCTCCTGTCTCGTTGAGACGTTAGACGCTATCTCCAGCTATATTGTGGAGACGACACCCTCGATGGACAAAAATACGCCTCCTTCTACCCCTTCTTTTTCATGACCCTCGAACAATCTTTTCCTCCACAGCATTCTGATTCCTCCTTGCTTACACGCTTACCGTTGCCCCCACACGTTGATTTTACTGGTCCTAAAAGCCCATAGGTTTTATTGTTTCTTATTGTTGCCATTTTTATTTCTGTAAATAATGCCTTTTTTACAATGGAATATTCGTGGCCTCAGGGGCAATCGGAGAGAACTCCAAGTGTTGCTCTCCAAGTTGTCGCCAGTATGTGTTGGATTACACGAGCCCAAAATTCGTTCAGCTATCATTCTCCCCATCTCGGGCTACGTGCTGTTACATTCTTCCAATCCTCTTCCTGACGAATCATTTAATGAAAGCGCGCTTCTTGTGCACTTTGATATACCGTATCAACAAGTTTTTGTTTGTTCTCAGCTGCTTTATACTGCAGCTCGTATTTATTTACACAGATGGTATACAGTTTGCTCTCTATATCTTTCTCCCTCCCATGCATTCTGTATCTCAGATATCGCGTTTTTAATTTCTTCTCTACCGCCACCCATCTTGTTGTTGGGTGATTTTAACACTCACCATCATCTGTGGGGAAGGTCCCTCTGCGACTCTCGTGGTGATCAGTTGGAGACTCTTCTCAATTCTCATCCTCTTCATGTTTTAAATACGGGTGCTCCCACCCATTTTGACTCTCGCACTCAGTCTCCCTCCTGCATTGATCTTTCTATCTGTTCCTCGTCAATTGCACTTAATTTCGCTTGGTCTGTTCTTCCAGATTTGCATGACAGTGATCACTTTCCTATTCTTCTTACTTCTACTACATATGCCCGACCGCTTTTTAGCCCTTGTTGGCAGTTTGCATTAGCAGACTGGGACTTATACTCTCATCTTACCACCTGTTGTGAGGACCCCCCTTCGTCCTCTATTGATGAACTGGCACACCAATTTTCGACCTTAGTTTTAACTGCGGTTGCACGTTCTATCCCCCAAACCTCAGGTAGGCATTCTCAGACTTGCGTACCTTGGTGGTCTCCTGCATTCGCCCGTGCAGTGCGTTTGGAGCCGTGGAGCCGTTATCGATATAATCATACCTCGGAGCGTCTCTTGGATTTTAAGGGGGCAAGGGCAGTTGCTTGCTGCGTCATATGCGATGCTAAACGTACTTTTTGGCGAGACTATGTGTCTACCATTACTTCGTCTTCTCCTATGTGTGTGATTTGGAAAAAGGTGCAGAAGTTGTGTGGCAAGTACATTCCAGACCCAGCTCCCGTTTTGGGGGTTGCTGGAGCTGATGTTGCAGAACCTCTAGAAGTTGCCACGGAAATCGGGAACTATCTTCTCCGTATCTCTCAAGGGCTTCACCTTTGTCCCTCATTTCTTGCATCTAAGCCTGCCAAGGAGCAATTGCCCTTAGATTTCTCCTCTGATGGAATGGAGCCGTATAACGTACCTTTTACTCTCCTAGAATTAGAGTCTATGCTTTCCGTTTGCCAGCCGTCGGCAACAGGACCTGATGATATCCATATCGGTATGCTACAACATCTACATTCTACGGCCCTTCCAGTTCTTTTACGTCTTTTCAATCTTATTTGGGGAGAGGGGTTCTCCCTCAACAATGGAAATCAGCTATTGTACTGCTGTTTCGAAAACCGGGCAACTCGGGGCTATGATGCCTTCCACTATCGTCCCATTGCCCTGACCAGTGTAGTCTGCAAGGTGATGGAACGATTGGTAAATAGACGTCTGATGTGGTTTTCTAGACTCATAATAGTCTTTTCCCTCGCCAATATGGCTTTCGCAAGGGCCGCTCCACTTTAGACCCGTTGCTCCACTTAAATACGTATATTCGCAATGTCTTTGCTAACAAACACATCGTCCTAGCGGTCTTTTTTGATCTAGAGAAGGCATATGACACCACTTGGAGGTATAACATTCTCGCCCAAGCTCAATCCTTAGGCCTCCGCGGTAATCTACCAAACTTCCTTGCTGCTTTCTTATCCGACAGACATTTTCGGGTTCGTGTTGGAGCCTCGCTTTCCACAGACTTTGTACAAGCTGAAGCAGTCCCACGAGGTTGTCTTTAACACTACCCTTTTTCTCTTAGCTATAAATGACCTACCTTCCGTTCTTCCAAAGCATATTTGGTCGTCACTTTATGTGGATGACTTCGCTATAGCTTACTCAGGCGCTGACTGTCGCTTAGTAGCAGCCTTCCTTCAGGAAGTGATTGACTGGGTTTCCATTTGGACCACTTCTCATGGCTTTAAATTTTCTAGTACGAAAACCCGATTCATTACCTTCATTAGACGTCCTCTTATCCCAGATACTCCATTGTACTTACACGGTTTATTCCGGAATGTGATAAGGTCAAGTTTCTTGGCCTGCTCCTTGATCCCCGGTTGACATGGAGACCTCAAAGGCAACTTGCCATGGTTGGCTGAATCTCCTTAAAGTTCTCGCGCATCGTTCATGGGGAGCAGATCGTCACACTCTCCTCCGTTTGCATTCCACCCTAGTCTTGTCCAAGCTGGATTATGGTGATCAAGTCTATTCTGCGGTATCTCCCGCAACTCTTTCTAAGTTAGATACCATTCATCATCAGGGTCTCCGTTTATGCCTCGGTGCCTTTCGTTCATCCCCTGTTGAAAGCCTCAATGCAGAGGCGAATGTTCCTTCCTTAGCTGATCGTCGTGATACTCATTGTCTTCGTTATTTTGTCGGCGCTCATGATCGTGTTCCTTCTACGTATAGGTTAATCTCAGATATTAGTAGGAACCCACTATTTGTTCGACACTCCTGCCTACTCCGGCCGTTTTCTCTTCGCCTTCACTCACTCTGGTCTTCTCTCCAGTTTCCCCCCTTGTACGTTCACTTAGCGTCTGCCTTTTCACTTTCCCCTTGGGAAGTTCCGACGGTTCATGTCTCTTCTCCCCCACTACCGTGCACCAAGCTTTCTTACATACGCCTGCTACTGGCTCTCTCTTTCTCGAGCGCTTCCGGTCACATGCTCATGCCATTGCAGTTTATACACATGGTTCTAAATTTTCTGATGGTGTTGGGTTCCATCCTCATAGCACTTCTCCATATTATATATATGTCTTCTTCGACGTTTGTGATCATTTGAGATTCCTTCAGTGTTTTACAAGCCATTAAACAATTTGATTCCCCTCATCCATTAGTCCTTCATATTCAACAATGGTTGTGCCGAGTAGCTAGCAAAAATAAAGATGTTTTCTGCTGGGTCACTGGACACATTGGAGTGCAGGGTAATGAGCAAGCAGATGCTGCTGCGCGGTCAGGGGTGCATGATCTTCCGGCTTCTTTGAGGTATTCCATTCAGGGACTATTTTCCAGTCATCTCGGCCCGTCTCTGCAGCCGTTGGCAACAACGGTGGTCGGGCATGCACCTTAACAAATTGCGCTCTGTTAAACCGCTTTTTGGTTTGTGCCCATCTTCTTACCACCGTTGACGTTCTCGGGAGACTGCGCTCTCCCGGCTCCACATTGGTCATACACGCCTTGCCCATGGGTATCTCATGGATAGATGCCCTATTCCTCTCTGTGAGGTTTGTCGGGTCCCTATTTCGGTTCTTCACTTTCTTGTTGATTGCCCTGTTTACCAGCGAGCTCGCAGGATTTACCTCCAATGACGCCACTGCCCTGCCACTCTTACTTTATCTTCTCTACTTGCAGACGACCCCACCTTTGACTCCCAATCACTTTTTGACTTTTTTGTCTGCATCTGCCTTATTATACGAACTTTGACACATAGCCCTAAGCATCCCTTCCAACCCTTTTCTTCCCTCACCTCTGATCCCCTCCCCACCTAGCTGTTTATAACCTCAGCACTATTTGCTGCCCCACAGCGCTATGACCCTTGTCGGTTTAGCGCTTAATCTGATTATAATAATAATATACATAAGATACCATTAGAAAAGCATAAGATGAAATAGAGTAAGGAGTAAAGACAAAGTTCTACCCACCTATACTAATCCTAATTCAGTAAAGCTACCCTAATTTTTACTCTAAACGACGCTGGTATAAGTGAATATCACTGAGGTTAAACAGTCTGGAAGTGCCTCGAGAGGCTTATTTTAGATACCACTCTTAGATAAATTCGAATGATCACTCGGTCACTTGCCCCTAATCAGAAATATGTTTGATAGGGCCAAAAACATAACTAAAAATATGAAGTCATTGCAGGAAAATTATCTCCATTCTAGAGGTTTAGAGCGACATGTTGACACTCCAAAGTTTGATGCAAAAATAACAAAATCTGTGGCTGACTCCTATATGTAACCTCTCATGATGCTAAATTTGGTACTCTTAATTAAAATCCCCATATTACTCCATAAGTTTCTCTACGGTGAAGAGGCTCTCGGTCTGAGGAATATGACCCTTTGGTCGTCGTCTTCCGACCGAACCTAAGTCTCCCCAGTACCATCCTCCCCATCCCTCCCCTTCCATTCTTCCTCCCCTTCCGTCCTTCCCTTTTCCCCGTCCCGTTTGTAGCCTCTGGTGTCCTTCCCTTAAGCATTATTGTTCCTTCTAGTAGCTGTCCCTCCACTTTCCCTCCTTTTTATTTTCTTTTTTTTTCTCTTTCCATCTTTATTTTTTCTTAAAATAATAATAAGAAATAGTACCACCATCATGGAGTCTTTGTTCCATGACATCCCTCCTCCTCCCAGGCCCCTTTTTGTTACCGCATCCTGTTCTGACCCGGCTTCGGCTTCGTTATTAGACCATTCTTCAGACCTTTCCCATACCCCCTGTACCTTCTGCTGGTGATCCTCCGTCGCCTGCTCGAAGTGCCTAGGCTCCGCCCGTCTCTTCTAGTATCTCTTGACTCTTGCATGTCTTTGACTATGCATCAAGCTTTCCCAAATAAGGTGCGACGATTTTCGAATCGCCCACCTGCCTCAGGTCGGGCCACCTTCACTCCTACGCTAAACGCTCCAGACCATTTGCGGTTGACGCTGATGACGCTTCCTTTGCATGCCACTTTCACAAGTATACAGTGGGCCAAATTCTTTTCCTTGCAACTGAACCAGTAAAGCTCTCCTACAACATGTTGGCCAAAATATATCCTTTCATGCTCTTCAGAGTGGTGTGCGCATCATTATGGTTCAGAACGCAGGCCAAGCTCATGATCTTTCCTATCTTTTATTGATAACGTTCCTATCACAGTTCACAAGCACGCTTTCCCAGTAAAGTTGCCAGTTTAACCTTTGACTGCCTATAGCTTCCGTCCTCTGTTTATATTGCAGGACATCGCCAATGGGTCCGTAAGGTGGTCCCTACGCCCCAACAGTGTCAAAATTGTTGGCGCTTTGGCCACCCAGCTAAATACTGCAGGTCTGTGGTGGAGTGCCCAGTATATGGTGCCACGCATCATGCCAATACATCTTGCAGTCTTCCCCCCACTTGTCTTAATTGCAACAAAGCTCACCCTTCTTATCTTAATGAACTTGAAATCCCTTGTCTTAAGGCATATGCTATGGCTGTCTCTCGGCTCTGCCTTCAGGGGACTATTCCTCATGTTCTTTATTCTCGAGTGGTTACCCCCATCTCTAATTCTTTTGCAGTTTTGCCCTCTGAAACCCCTACTACCTCTACTTCTTCGTCTTCTCTCCCGCTAGTTTGTGTCTACGAGACCTTGCACAGCTGCACCTTCATCGAGTCTCACCTGTGAAGTTGAACCCGTCCCCTAAGCCCAAGTCTCTTCGCATTCCTTGGGTGGTTACAATTCTCCAACAGCTCTCCTTTCAGACCTCGGAGATTAGTTGTCACCCCCTTTCAAGCTCTCACATGAAGGAGGAGGTTCCCCTCCCCCTCGTGTAGTCCCCTCTTCTTCTGTTCCTTCTCAGGCTTCTTCTCCAGCCCCCTTCCAGACTCCTTCCTCTCCTGTTTCCCCACAGGTCTTCTTCTGTCCCTGCCAGATCACCTCCCCAGGTTCATACTCTCCTCTCCTCTCAGACCTCTTTGGTTTCCTTCATTGTCTCCCCAATCTCTACTTGCTCTCCCTCACCTGTCTCTGAAGTCATGGTATCGGCATCTTCCTTGTCCGCTGAAACACCTGAAGCTATCTCCGACTATATTGAAGAGAAGAAACCCTCGATGGACACTGGTGCACTCCCTCATGCCCCTTTTTATTTTTATCGATTCTCATTGTTGAAATACCTATTTTTGTGAATAATGACTTATTTACAATGGATTATTCTGTGGCCTCAGGGGTAATCGGAGAAGCTCCAGGTGTTGCTCTAAATTTTTTTCCCCCGGTGTGTCCGGTTACAAAGGCCTAAAGTTCGTT
>WNWK01009876.1:0-73764 GCA_009830355.1 Cherax destructor | reverse complement strand
TTGGTCTTCATCAGATGTGATTCTCCTCATTAATTTCACATCATCTGCGAACAGAGACACTTCTGAGTCTATCCCGTCCGTCATGTCATTCACATATACAAAGAATAGCACTGGTCCTAGGAGTGAACCTTGCGGTACACCACTCGTCACAGGCGCCCACTGTGATACCTTATCATGCACCATGACCCATTGTTGCCTCCCTGTGAGGTATTCCCTGATCCATTCCAGTGCCCTTCCTGTTATACCCGCTTGGTCTTCCAACTTCTTTACTAATCTCATAGGAGGAACTGTGTCGAAGGCCTTCCTGCAGTCCAGGAAAATGCAGTCAACCCACCCTTCTCTCTCTTGCCTTTCCTCTGTTACTTTATCATAGAACTCCAGGATGTTTGTTACACAGGATTTGCCTTCCCTGAATCCGTGCTGTCTGTCGTTGATTATCCTGTTCTGCTCCAGATGCTCCACCATTCTTTTCCTGATGATTTTGTGTGTATGTGTGTGTGTGTGTGTGTGTGTGTGTGTGTACTCACCTAGCTGTACTCACTTAGTTGTAGTTGCAGGGGTCGATTCATAGCTCCTGGTCCCGCCTCTTCACTGGCCGCTACTGGGTCACTCTCCCTGCGCCATGAGCTTTATCATACCTCTTCTTAAAGCTATGTATGGAGCCTGCCTCCACTACATCACTTCCTAAACTATTCCACTTCCCGACCACTCTGTGACTGAAGAAATACTTCCTAACATCTCTGTGATTCATCTGAGTCTTCAACTTCCAAATGTGTCCCCTTGTTGCTGTGTCCCATCTCTGGAACAATCTTTCTCTGTCCACTTTGTCAATTCCTCTCAGTATCTTATATGTTGTTATCATGTCCCCCCTATCTCTCCTGTCCTCCAGTGTCGTCAGGTCGATTTCCCTTAACCTCTCCTCGTAGGACATACCCATTAGCTCCGGGACTAGTCTTGTTGCAATCCTTTGCACTTTCTCGAGCTTCTTCACGTGCTTGGCTAGGTGTGGGTTCCAAACTGGTGCTGCATACTCCAGTATGTGCCTAACGTACACAGTGTACAGGGTCCTGAACGATTCTTTATTAAAATGTCGGAATGCTGTTCTTAGGTTTGCTAGGCGCCCATATGCTGCAGCAGTTATTTGGTTGATGTGCGCCTCAGGAGATGTACCTGGTGTTATACTCACCCCAAGGTCTTTTTCCTTGATTGAGGTTTGCAGTTTCTGGCCCCCAGGCTGTACTCCGTCTGCGGTCTTCTTTGCCCTTCCCAATCTTCATGACTTTGCACTTGGTGGGGTTGAACTCCAGAAGCCAATTGCTGGACCAGGCTGGCCCACTGTCCAGATCTCTTTGTAGTTCTGCCTGGTCCTCGTCCGACTGAATTCTTCTCATCAACTTCACATCATCTGGAAACAGGGACACTTTGGAGTCTATTCCTTCCGTCATGTCGTTCACAAATACCAGAAACAGCACTGGTCCCAGGACTGACCCCTGTGGAACCCCGTTCGTCACCGGCGCCCACTCTGACACCTCACCACGTACCATGACTCGCTGCTGTCTTCCTGACAGGTATTCCCTGATCCATTGTAGTGCCTTCCCTGTTACCCCTGCCTGGTCCTCCAACTTTTGCACTAATCTCTTGTGTGGAACTGTGTCAAACGCCTTCTTACAGTCCAAGAATATGCAATCTACCCACCCCTCTCTCTCTTGTCTTATTGCTGTCACTCTGTCGTAGAACTCCAGTAAGTTTGTGACACAGGATTTCCCGTCCCTAAAACCGTGTTGGCCGTCGTTGATAAGCTCATTCCTTTCTAGGTGCTCCACCACTCTTCTCCTGACTATCTTCTCCATGACCTTGCATGCTATACATGTCAGTGACACTGGTCTGTAGTTTAGTGCTACGTTCCTGTCTCCTTTTTTAAAAATTGGAACTACATTTGCTGTCTTCCATACCTCAGGTAGTTGCCCTGTTTCGATAGATGTGTTGAAGATCATTGTTAGGGGTACACATAGCTCCTCTGCTCCCTCTCTCAGGACCCATGGAGAGATGTTATCCGGCCCCATCGCCTTTGAGGTATCTAGCTCGCAGTAGCCTCTTCACTTCCTCCTCAGTTGTGTGTATTGTGTCAGTACCTGATGGTGTACCCTACCTCTCCTCCTTTCTTGAGGCCCTTCTATCTCCTCTGTGAACACCTCTTTGAATCTCATGTTGAGCTCCTCACACACTTCTGGTCATTTCTTGTGACCTCCTCCTTCCCTTCCTCAGCCTGATCACCTGGTCCATGACTGTTGTTCTCCTCCTGAGGTGGCTGTACACAGCTTTGGGTCAGATTTGGCTTTCGCTGCTATGTCAGTCTCGTACTGTCTTTGGGCCTCCCTTCTGATCTGTGCATATTCATTTCTGGCTCTACGACTGCTCTCCTTATTCTCCGGGGTTCTTTGCCTTCTGTACCTCTTCCATTCCCTTGTACACTTGGTTTTGGCTTCCCTGCACCTTTGGGTGAACCATGGGCTCATCCTGTCTTTTTCGCTTCTCCTGATACCCTTGGGTATAAACCTCTCCTCAGCTTCCTTGCAAATTGTTGTCACATATTCCATCATCACGTCTACTGACTTCCCTGCCATCTCTCTGTCCCACTGAACTCCATGCAGGAAGTTCCTCATGCCCACATATTCACCTTTCTTGTAGTTTGGCTTCATTCGTGCAGCCCTTCCTGCTTCCCCTTCCACTTGTAACTCTACTATGTATTCGAAACTTAGAACCATGTGATCACTGGCCCCAAGGGGGGCTTTCATGTGTGATGTCCTCAATATCTGCACTACTCAGGGTGAATACTAAGTCCAGTCTCGCTGGTTCGTCCTCTCCTCTCTCTCTGGTAGTGTCCCTTACGTGTTGGTACATGTGTGTGTGTGTGTGTGTGCATGTGTATGTTTGTGTATTTATTTGTATGTGCTTATTTGTTTATGAATGTGTTTGTGATAGATCGTTTGTATTTCTGTAAATATTAATTTATAATTACCTGTTTTTAGCTAAATTATTATAGCTATGCTCTTGATATCTCCTGAAACTCGGTAATTTGTCTTATTTATAATTTGTTTCTTCATAACTTCTTGAGGTGCGTCAGCTGTCATATCACCTCTAAATTACATATGACGAATATTATATTATATATCATGTACAGTTGACCACTCGGAAGTTCAGAACAATATATCTTATGTACAGTTTGTCTCGCGTAAGCTGAGGAGAAATAGGTACGATTGAGACATGTGGTGACTTCTCCAGGTAGTAAAGAGTACTTGGTTATGAATGAGTGCGTGTTTCCACACTAATTACTTGGTTATGAATGAGTGCGTGTTTCCACACTAATTACTTGGTTATGAATGAGTGCGTGTTTCCACACTAATTACTTGGTTATGAATGAGTGCGTGTTTCCACACTAATTAGTGTTGTAACACAGGCTATGATTGGTAGATTGATAAGTTGTCGATTTCTCTATATAATCTCTGTCCACTATGTTTTGGCTAAGGCGATCAGTACTAAGTATGCAATGGAAATTATGTTATTTCTGATCATTCCCTCTGATAAGTCTACAAAAAAGATAATTATGGTTAGTTGTATGAAAAGTGTGATTTTTATTTCTCTCTTTCTCTTTTATTTTTTTTACACAGGGTTTGACAAGGTTAGGTTAAGGATCCCTAACTTTATTGACAAGCTATTGACAAGTTAAGGATTCGTAACTTTATTGAACAAGCTAAGAGCTGTTATCTACATACGCTCATTTGAAAGCATTTTCATTTGATCAACTGACTTTATCTATCTCCTCTCTCTCTCTCTCTCTCTCTCTCTCTCTCTCTCTCTCTCTCTCTCTCTCTCTCTCTCTCTCTCTCTCTCTCTCTCTCTCTCTTTCTCTCTCTCTCTCTCTCTCTCTCTCTCTCTCTCTCTCTCTCTCTCTCTCTCTCTCTCTCTCTCTCTCTCTCTCTCTCTCTCTCTCTCTCTCTCTCTCTCTCTCTCTCTCTCTCTCTCTCTCTCTCTCTCTCTCTCTCTCTCTCTCTCTCTCTCTCTCTCTCTCTCTCTCTCTCTCTCTCTCTCTCTCTCTCTCTCTCTCTCTCTCTCTCTCTCTCTCTCTCTCTCTCTCTCTCTCTCTCTTTGCTACAAGGATTTTTACAGAGATAAGTTAAGAGTCCCGACCTTTATTCGCAAGCTAAGAACTGTTGCCTACCTCATTTTCTAAAGAAAGACTTTTTATTGTTATGAAACATACAATTAGGGAACATGATGAAGTTGGAGCCAGCTGAGGGCCAGTGATTTCATCCGGTCGACTGACTTTATTTCATCGATGTTGTTAGACTATACGAACATGTTTCAGACAGGAATCAGTCTAAGAATGAATGATCACATATGAAGTGATATTCTTGAGAAGAATGTACCCACAGTGTAATTACTGTTTGTTGCCCTTCTTGTCGTATAGAAGCTCTTCGTAAAGTGGAGCCATGTGTGGTACAGTAACAATACTAGCCATGTACATAACAAAAAGACAACCCACATCTGTCTCTAATGATATAGGTTCTGCTGAAATGACGGACCTATCCAGGTCGGGTCCAGACGAAAGATAAGTCGTCATGCTCTGTTCTTTATTCTGTTAAGAAGTGGTAGATGAGAAGAGGGAGGCAATCCATGAAAATGGAGCATAATTAAGATGTAAGCACACTTGTGCCTCGCACAGTCTGTACCTACTGTCGAGTAGGTGCGAGATACGCCGTAGTGTTGTTAGCTTCTTGGTTCCTTTGCTTGCAAGATTTACTGCATGGTTCTTCCTAGTCAGTTTGGAATCAAATGTCACCCCTAGAATATCCACCTCACCCCCAGTTCTCACACCCTTCCATTTATCTTTACCTCTGCTCCAGCTTTATCATCATGGTCCTGAAACTCTTTGGATGTCGCCTTATACATCAAAACTTCGTTTGTTTCTATTACTTTTTCAAAAAATGTCAGCTATACTCTGGAAGAAAAGCATTTTCATCGTTTAATCCCGACGGAGTTGTCTGTATGCCAAATCAAGATTTGGATAAACAATTGTTCGCTTGTTTTTTGCAGAGTTTACACAACAAAAGTAACAATCAGAATGATGGCCTCTCGGTTTCTTTCATATCACAGGCATCAAAAAGGGCATCAAATTTCCCTTTGGATAAAGTAATCATATAATTCTTTCGGGAAAAAGCGGTACAGATTACATGTGCTCACGCCTTCATCTTGGATCACCTGGCTACAGGAGGAGCACCAAGTCATTTTGATGTAGAGACTGTAGCAACAAAATACAAATTCTAGACACAGTATTGACAACCTCGGAAAACATGCGAGCAGTAAGAGAGACAGCTATGAACAGATGCTACTTCTAGCATTTCTAGTGCACCAATAAGCCCTCTTACACAAATAACCCGCACATAAGACACTGAAACTTATGACGATGTTTTTTGATCGCTACGTCGTCATAAGTTTCAGTTTCGTATGTGCGGGTTATTTGTGTATTGTTGCAGTCACGATATTGTGCCATTTTACTGTTCATGAGCCCACTTGTTGAAGCCACCCTGCTAAGTAAGCTTTCTCACATGTGTATAGACTCAGAACACAAGTGACTGTCATAGTCTTTTCAGTGAAAAGCAAATTCATAACGCTCATAAAGACTTTTGGAAGTACTGAACAAATACAGGGAGAAACAGTGTTGACTGGTGATAATATTTAATTAACCAACTTAATAACACATAGTATTATGCTCAAACCTTGTACCACTATCTTCATACCTGCATAATAAGTTGCACATTGTCCAACTGAAGTTGCAGAAGAACTAGTTCAGGAGATGCTAGAAGATGGTGTTATATCACATAGTAATTCACAATGAAATTCACCACTGATCTTAAGGCTCAGAAAGAGCCACGTGACACCTTGTCAAAGACTTACATAAGTTTAAACTTAAGATTATTCCTGATCATTTACCACTTCCAGTCCCTGGAGATTCGCTATGCAATGTAGAAAATAAAAGTTTCTCTGCTATACATTTGCTACAGAGGGTCTGTCAAGTCCCTCTTCATGATGACAGCCAAGAATTAACTGTTTTCTTCAAGTCGTTAACGCTTCTTGAGAGTAAACTTTTGGTTCAGATCATCACCTAGTACATTTTCTAGTCTAATAGATTTCATTCTTAAGGTATATGGAGATGACTAAATCATGTAAAAAGATGAAGAGCCATATCTCCAGAGACTGAAAAGGACTGAGTACATTTACCAAAGCTAATCTGAAGATAAAGCTCTCAGGGAGTTAATTCCCGAAATCTGAAATCATATTCCCTGTTCACACAATTGGTCTTACTGGGGTTATGACTGACCTGATTAAAATATCTGATGTACAAAATTTTCGAAACCCATAAATTACTGATACTGGGAGAACAGTTGCTTGATAAGTCAGATTTTACAGAACTTTCATTGTCAACTTTTTACATCTGCCCGTAATCTTAAATTTATAGACTTTAATCCTAGATTAAAGAGAGATGTCAAGAGAAATCCCATTTCGATTTCCAGAAGCGTCTTAACTCTGGTAGAAAACAAATATATCATGGAGCAGGAGTATATATATATATATATATATATATATATATATATATATATATATATATATATATATATATATATATATATATTAATATGTCGTGCCGATTAGGTAAAACTGGTCAATTAGCAAGAACTCATCTAAAATTAAGTCCTTTATAAAATTTTCTCTTATACGTTTAAAGATATATTTTTTTTATTTATGTTAATGTAAGAATTTATAATTTTGTACCAAGAGAAACTTTGAAAACCTACCTAACCTTATTACAACAAGCGCAATTTAATTAAGCCTAACCCAACTAAATATATTTTAGATACGTTAACATTAATTTAATAATAAACAAACACAATGAAATAAAAAAAATTCGTTATGTTCAGAATGATTTTGGCGAAATTATTGCATACACAAATTTTCACTTGTCTTATATGGCAAGGTGAGCGCTGCTATTTAAGCCAAAATCGCAAGTTTTACCTAATCGGCACGACATATATATGAGATGTTACCAAGAATTTTGTTGAAAATAAGAAAAACTTTTGGAGTGAGATTAATAAGTTGAGGAAACCTATGGAACGAATGGATTTGACAGTTAAAAATAGGAGAGATGAGTTATTAAATGGAGAGTTAGAGGTATCGGGAAGATGGAGGGAATATTTTGAGGAACTGTTAAATGTTGAAGAAAATAGGGAAGCTGTGATTTCGTGTATAGGGCAAGGAGGAATAACAACTTGTAGGAGTGAGGAAGAGCCAGTTGTGAGTGTGGGGAAAGTTCGTTGGGCAGTGGGTAAAATGAAAGGGGGTAAGGCAGCTGGGATTGATGGGATAAAGATAGAAATGTTAAAAGCAGGTGGAGATATAGTTTTGGAGTGGTTGGTGCTATTATTTAATAAATGTATGGAAGAGGGTAAGGTACCTAGGGATTGGCAGAGAGCGTGCATAGTTCCATTGTATAAAGGCAAAGGGGGCAAAAGAGAGTGCCAGAATTATAGGGGAATAAGTCTGTTGAGTATACCTCGTAAAGTGTATGGTAGAGTTATTATTGAAAGAATTGAGAGCAAGATGGAGAGTAGGATAGCAGATGAACAAGGAGGTTTTAGGAAAGTAGGGGGTGTGTAGACCAAGTGTTTACAGTGAAACATATAGCTGAACAGTATTTAGATAAGGGTAAAGAGGTTTTTGTAGCATTTATGGATTTGGAAAAGGGTGGATAGGGGGGCAATGTTGCAGATGTTGCAGGTGTATAGAATAGGAGGTAGGTTACTGAAAGCAGTGAAGAGTTTATACAAGGATAGTGAGGATCAGGTTTGAGTATGTAGGAGAGAGGGAGATTATTTCCCAGTAAAAGTAGGCCTTAGACAAGGATGTGTGATGTCATCATGGCTATTCAATATATTTATAAATGGGGTTGTAAGATAAGTGAATGCACGGGTGTTGGCAAGAGGTGTGGGGTTAAAAGATAAAGAATCTAACACAAAGTGGGAGTTGTCACAGCTGCTTTTTGCTGATGACACTGTGCTTTTGGGAGATTATGATGATAAGTTGCAGAGGTTGGTGGATGAGTTTGGTAGGGTATGTAAAAGAAGGAAATTGAAAGTGAATATAGGAAAGAGCAAGGTGATGAGGATAACAAAAAGATTAGGTGATGAAAGATTGGATATCAGATTGGAGGGAGAGAGTATGGAGGAGGTGAATGTATTCAGATATTTAGGAGTGGACGTGTCAGCAGATGGGTCTATGAAGGATGAGGTGAATCATAGAATTATTGATGGTAAAAGGGTTAGTTGTGCACTTAGGAGTATGTGGAGACAAAGAACTTTGTCCTTGGAAGTAAAGAGGGGAATGTATGAGAGTATAGTTATACCAACACTCTTATATGGGTGTGAAGCATGGGTGGTGAATGTTGCAACAAGGAGAAGGCTGGAGGCAATGGATATGTCATGTCTGAGATCAATGTGTGGTGTGATTATAATGCAGCGAATTCGTAGTGTGGAAATTAAGAGGAGGTGCGGGATTACCAAGACTATTATCCAGAGAGCTGAGGAGGAGTTGTTGAGGTGGTTTGGACATGTAGAGAAGATAGAACAAAGTAGAATGACTTCGAGAGTGTATAAATCTGTAGTGGAGGGAAGGCGGGGTAGGGGTCGGCCTAGGAAAGGTTGGAGGGAGGGGGTAAAGGAGGTTTTGTGTGCGAGGGGCTTGGACTTCCAGCAAGCATGCATGAGCGTATTTGATAGGAGTGAACGGAGACAAATGGTTTTTAATACTAGACGTGCTGTTGGAGTGTGAGCAAAGTAACATTTATGAAGGGATTCAGGGAAACCAGCAGGCCGGACTTGAGTCCTGGAGATGGGAAGTACAGTGTCTGCACTCTGAAGGAGGGGTGTTAATGTTGCAATTTTATAACTGTAGTGTAAGCATGCCTCTGGCAAGACAGTGATGGAGTGAATGATGATGAAAGTTTATCTTTTTCGGGCCACCCTGCCTTGGTGGGAATCGGCCGATGTGTTAATAAATAAATAAATAAATATATATATATATATATATATATATATATATATATATATATATATATATATATATATATATATATATATATATTTAAAAATAAGTCATCCTAAGCCCCCAATCTTCGTAAACTACACAAAATGTTCAACAGGTTGTCAATACCAGGAAAGGCAGATAAACTCACCTTAGGAAAATATACATATGTTACCAGTAGCAATATATACAACACAAAAACTACCTTCAATACATTTCGCATATTACGAAATAGCCAGAGGTAAATTTACTTATTCACAACAGTGATTCTTCATGAAACCCCCCTCCACTTTCTGCCGGCTTCCATCCTGCTGATAAAACTATTGCTTATGTACTCACCACAATTTATGCAGGCTCACATAAATACCAGGACCATGTCCAATGCTAGGGCCAACTTAAGAGTAAAAAAAAAAAATAAAAAAAAATGAACAACACACTATTTGACTCAAACTTGCTCCAACACATCTTCCCAGTGACTGCTAGTCACTGGACAGTCTCTCTTAGTCTCAGTCGCCCGTCTAATACATGTCTGATACACGTGCACTCAAGCGCTGACATTAATATATTTATGGAGTATTTATCCACAATACAAACGCCTTACATTATAAACTTAACCTTAATGCAGAAACCTGCATAACATCCCTAACTACGTATTTACATGTAGCACCAGAACTACGATAAGAACAGTCAAATGTTCACCCCTTCATTCGTCAACTTTGTGTTCGCAAAGTTAGTGTTTAATGCAGATTCACGATATATGACCCATGCGTCAATGTTGTAAGCCTCTTCGTTTGTGGGAGACACTCTTAGTGGTAACACCTGTCAGGCTGCGGTCAACGCTCATATTCTATTAAATACGAACAAGAGCCTTCTGCGTGTAAGAACCTATCCAAGGAAACGCTTGCCTCAAACACCGCTACACACCATCATAACTCTTAATACACAGCTACAACAGCATCAAACACTACCACACCTACATCATACACTAAAACACAATCATCCCAGCCTCATGCACCACCGCAGCCATTACATCACCTCCATGCACCACTATTCATAAACACAGCAGTTTCATGCGCCAACTCTTCGGCCTCACACTACAACACTAACCAAACCATACACCGCCTGACCAGCTTAATAAACTACAACTCACTTGAGCACGAGTCTCATACGCCATCACACACTAGTACATTAGCTTCATATATCACCTCACCGGCTTTATATAACCACTACACTCCACCAGCCTCGTACACCCACATACCAACACACCAGACTTATTTTTCACCAGCCTCTCACACCCCACCACAAGCCCCCTCACACTTCCCGAAACTACTTCCAAAAGAACATACACTATTAGTTTTCAACCGACCAGATTCATACATCACTGCAAACCTTCACGTCAGTCTCATACACCACTAAACACGATACTTGTATAAAGTACAACTACACCAGGCTCACACAAAAACTCACAGCTTCCCACAATCCTCATACACCACCAGAATAGCCACATACACGATCGCTCAAAAACATTCTAGCCTCATATACCACGAGGAGGGTGAGTTAAGGTCTTCGAGGCTTTTCGAGCTGCAGCAGCAAGAGAGTCTTCAGGAAAAATGCAGTGAAAAGAAAACAATCAGAGAGGGAATCTAGAGAGAAGCATTCAACGCGCCGTCTAGTCTAGAAAAGCGGGCTGAAGACGGGGAGCAGGATTCATCTAGGAAAATTTTAATATTAATGTAAATTTAATGGTTTTTTTTATTGTGAGTTGGGAAGGTGGTCCCAAGTGTATATTAGAAGTTCCATGAAGTTTGCCTAAAAATAAAATAATGATTTTTGAAATTGTTAATGTTTAGGATGTTGTAGTTAACTTTGCACAAACAAGTAAAGGCTAAAGACGTATTGTATAGGAGTTAAACGACATAGCATTATATTGCATCCCCTAAAATTCTTAATTTTGTAATTTTTAATAAATAAAACTTAAACGGTAAAGGTTATTACAAATTCAGTCTAAAGAATTGTAAAACCATGATTCTTGAATAATGTGTGTAAAAATCACAGCAATTTATTCTTAAATAATGAAATAAATGTTACTAAAACGATATGTTATTATTTATGGACACGAAACGTCATGAGACAGAGTTTCTTCCTTCTACAATCTCTCCCCAGTATAAAACACAGATTTTACACTAATTCTACTTCTCTTTGCATCGCTTCCTCATTGGTGGCATTATTTTGGCTGAAAAGAATCCCTAAATCAACCTAATTAGACGGAGCAATGAACGATATCCCACATCAGGATTATATGGGTAACGTATGCTTAGGAACTGCTGTCTTGGTTTAAGGTTACTGCTAAACATAACTCTCAAGTTCTTTTCGCATTCTAAATGGCTAAGTTCTACATTATTTACCTTATACGTGCTAGGGTTATGAACATTCCCGAGCTTCAGAACTTTACATTTATATACTTTGAACTGCATTTGCCACTTTTCTGACCACGAATTAAGTTTGTCTTAATCCTTCTGAAGTTCATTGAAATCTACGTCTGAATCAATTATTCTACCTATCTTCGTGCCATCAGCGAATTTGCTCATATCTCTAGTAATTCCCTCGTCAAGGTTATTTATATATATATTATAAACAACAACGGGCCTAAAACTGATCCCTGTGGAACGCCACTAGTTACAGATCCCCACTCAGATTTTACCCCATTTATTCACACTCTCTGGTTCCTGTTGGTGACCCATCACTCGACCCACTACAGCACTTTTTCCCCTATGCCATAAGCTGCCACTTTCCTTTTAGTCCCTGGTGCGGTACTCTATCAAAAGCCTTACTAAAATCCAAATAAACAATATCGAATTCTTTATCGTGATCAACAGCCTCAAAAGCTTTACTGAAGAAGGTTATTAAATTAGCTAGGCAGGAACGACCCCTCGTGAATCCATGCTGGGTATCATTAATTAAATTATGCTTATCAAGATGGCTTATTATAATATCAGCTATAATTTACTTTAGTAATTTGCCTACAATTGAGATAAGGATTATTGGGCGGTAATTTGACAGTAACGACTTGTCCCCTGCTTTAAAAATAGGAATTACATTGGCTGTCTTCCACATATCAGACACTACACCTGTTTGAAGAGATATATTAAAAATATTAGTCAATGGTTCACAAAGATCTATTTTACACTCCTTAAGAACCCTTGAAAAAAGTTCATCAGGGCCAGGGGATTTATTTTGCTTCAATCGGTCTACTTGTTTGATAACCATATCGCTAGTGACTGTAATATTACATAATTTATCTTCTTCAGGACCACTATAAAAAATAATTATTTGGGATATTGTTAGTGTCTTCCTGTGTAAAAACCGTGAGGAAATAATTATTAAAAATCGAACACATTTCATTCTCCTTGTCAGTGAGATGCCCAGAGTTATTTTTAAGGGGATCTATCTTTTCTCTAACTTTTGTTCTGTAAACCTGGACAAAACCTTTGGGTTAGTTTTTGAATCCCTAGCAACTTTAATTGCTAAAGCCCCCGTTTAGCTTTTCTAGACCCCTTTTTAACCTCCCTATTAATGTGAATATATTGATTCATAAGATGACCCTCACCTCTTTTAATGCGCCAATAAATTCCTTTCTTCTGTCCTAAAAGATTTTTGAACCTATTATTCATCCACTTTGGGTCATTTCTATTCGATCATATTTCTTGATACTGAATAAATGTTCTTTGGGCAGCATGTATAGTGTTTAGGACGCTGTCATATTGATAGCTCTCTTCGTTACCTCGATCCACACATGTCAGGTGTTCTCTAAACCCATTGTAATTTGCTAAGCGAAAATCTGGGACCATTACTGATTTATCCCTACTATCATACTTCCATTCAATGCTAAAGGTAATTAAGTTGTGTTCGCTTGCGCCAAGTTCCTCAGTAATTTCTAAATTATCAACAAGGGTTTCTTTGCCAGAACCAAGTCAAGCAGGTTATTTCCCCTTGTAGGTTTTGTAACAAACTGTTTTAAAAAACAATCCTGAACTACCTCTAAGAAGTCCTTAGACTCTTAGAGGTAGGAATTTCAATCAATCTGACTAAAGTTAAAGTCCCCTAACATTACTATGTTATCGTGACGTGTAGCCTTATCAGTTTCCTTCCACAGTAGTCCCCCTTGGTCCCTATTCAAGTTTGGGGGACGGTATATCACGTTTTAAATCAATTTTTAATTCCCCTCCGAAAATTATATCCAGACAGACTCTGTATGTGTTTTTTCAGATTTTATACTCGTTTTTACACAACAATTCAAGCGATCTCGGACTTATAGTGCCACGCCCACCCTTTCCGATACTTCTGCCTACTTGGAACAATTTAAAACCAAGAATGTGACATTCAGCAGGCATATCTCGATTTTACGTATTAAACTACGTCTCATTTATGGCAAATACCTCAATTTTACCAGCACTTGCAACTAATCTCAACTCGTCCATCTTATTCCTAGCACTACAACTATTAGTATAATATAAATTTAGAGACCCTTCTTTCTCTTTTACCTTCCTGCTCATTTCTTTTTTCCCACTATACCTATTACTGTCCTTGTCACCTAGTGTCACTGGCTTTCCAATATCCACTTCATTCTGCCTATTACTGGTTTCCCTAAAACTCACTTTTTCCAAGAAAACCCATAACACTATTTCTAGTTTAAAGTCCCAATAGCTCCCTCCACTGCATTGGTCAGTGCCCCCACCCCAGACCTAAATAAGTGAACCCCATACATGGCATACATTTCATTTTTGTCATAATAGAGGTTTCAGTTGTCTATGAATGTTACTGCATTTTTCTTACAGTGTTTGTCCAGCCAGCAATTTACACCAATTATCCTGGACAACCATTTATTTCCAACTCCTCTCTTTGGCAAAATGACACATATCACAGGTCTCCCTCCCTTCTTCCTAATTATGTCTATCGCTTACCTATATCTGCTAATCAGGTCTTCACTCCTACATCTGCCAACATCGTTACCTCCAGCACTGAGACAGATAATAGGGTTGATCACATTACCCGTCATGATTTCGTCCAGATGGTTAACAATATCCTTCATCCCAGCCCCTCTGCCTCCTGTTCTAAGACAAAACGCCCTATCCATAAACTTAATATGACTGTCCCCAACTAAAACAATGTTCTTACCTCGACTGGCGGTGTGCATGACGTTCATAGTAGAGATGGCCTTCAATGGGATGTCTTCACTGGCTGGCTTCACTGTGTCATTAACAATGGTCCTTGTTGGAACTGTCTTCCTTTTAAGATCATGCATGGTCGATTCACATTCGTTTGATAACAAGAAAAAGGAGTTGCTGATTTTCACAGCAGTCTCCTGGACCTTCTTCATCTTCAACTTCGTCTCTTCAGTTCCAACAAGCATCCATTTGTTGGTCCGATCATCGGCGTCATTGTTCTGGGGATAATCTTTGCACATACCCTTCAGTCGTTGAATTTCTCTTCAGTTTCCGTTAATTCTACCTTAAGCTGAAGATATAGCTGCTCGTAGTCGAGGGAAGCCATCATCACAATCTCAGGTAGCTAAGAACGGGGAGCACACTACTAGGTCTTGACAGAGCCAGGTCCACTTCACAACTGACGTGGACAGGACGTAATTGGAGTCGTCAGATTATTCTTCAACTCTATATATCGTTGTTTAGGCCTCATTTAGATTATGATGCACAGTTCTGGTCACCATATTACAGAATGGATATAAATGCATTGGAAAACATACAAAGAAGGATGACAAAGTTGATCCCATGTATCAGAAATCTTTACTATGAGGACAGACTGAGAGCCCTGAATCTGCACTCTCTAGAAAGGCGTAGAAGTAAGGGGGATACGATTGAGGAGCATAAATTGAAAACAGGAATAAATAAAGGTGATGTAAATAACGTCTTAAAAATATGTAACTAATACAGAACTCGCAACAATGGGTTCAAGTTGAAAAATTTAGATTTAGAAAAGATATAGGAAATAACTGGTTTGGTAATAGAGTTGTAGATGAGTGGAACAAACTCCCGAATAACGTCATTGAAGCCAAAACGTTTTGTAGTTTTAAAAATAGATTAGACAAATACATGAGTGGGTGTGGGTGGGTGTGAGTTGGAACTGACTGGCTTGGACAAGTGGACGACTTAGACCTGCTTAGCATGGGCCAGTAGGCCTGCTGCATTGCTCCTGCTTATGTTCTTAATCTTATGAAATTGATTCTGATGAAGTTAGTATAACACGTTACACGATCATTAATCATGTGTGGTACACAGCTGGAGCAGCAACAATTTTCATATACTTAAAAACATCCACTTGACAACTGTGCTGTTCTTGGTTGGCAGAGCAGCGCCAAGCTAGTGCCACATTGACCTGGTCTTTCTAGAAGAGACGACGCGCTCAACTCTTCTCTGGATTCCCTCTCCGAACCCAATTTCCATTCCATTCATTATATTGTTCCTGAAGACACGCCTGATGTCACAGCACAAAAAGTCTCCAGCAACTTATCTTTCCTCTTGTAGCTGTTGTATGTTGTAAATAACTTGTTTGCGATTGTTTGCAACATATACATTAAATAAATAACAAATAGGCACATTACCGTTACTGGAACAATACGCAAATAACCCGCACATAGATGAGAGACGTTTATGACGACGTTTCGGTCTGACTTGAACCATTTACGAGACACACTGACACACAAAGATGAAGGAGTCAGTACATATAGGAGATCTGTTTGTGACTTGATGAAGCCCACTGTGTGGGCGAAACTCAATAAAGGATCACATTATACTGCGTATGTGTTTATTTTTTCCACATATACGAGAGAGAGACATATGGTCGAGAGTCTGGATGTAAAAGTATTTTATGATACGCCTGTATAATATGTAATTCAGACAAAAGTTTATAATAATGGAAATTATGGTAGACATAGTCCATCAACAGCGTGAGTTCTGAATCCCATTTGGTTATTGTATTTAAGTATTTGAAATTTTAAGCAATTATGTACGAGTTATAATGATTCTTATTCATGACGATTTGTGAATATTAAGATTATTAGGAAGGTTCTATAACAATTAGATTTATTAACTTCCCAACCTCTGTCAAAATCACCTGGCAGATGAATTAAATAAACACTGCCTAGTGACATTTGTTTGAAAAATTTCACTGTTGATGCAAAACATTAAATTCTTCAAAATCTTGGAAGATATATCTACATCTTCTGACTTTAATTAAGCAGAGGGGGAGGCAAATTTGAGGATTTTATTTTAAATACTCCGATTTAATTAAAATTATTTTTTTATTGTAAGTAAAGCTGTTCAAACGTCTATACTGGAAGTTCCATAAAGTTTACCTAAAATATAAACAGAGGAAAAAATAAAATCTATTTTAGATATGGCGTCACTCTAGTATCGTAATTGCAATATCGGTAATGTAAAATGCTATAGATGGCTTTACGTGAACAATAAAAGTCTCAAGAACAATTGATTAATTTGACATGACCCAAATGTCAATATATTCTATTTTAAAAAATATGTTAATTTTGTATTTTTTTCAAGTTTTTTTTTTTAGGGGGGGGGGGGACATAACAGTAAAGGCTATTTCAAAATAAAGTTAGTAATTTGTAAGACCACGATTCATGAATACTGTGGGCAAATGTCATGATATTATATTTACAAATAATTGAAAAGAAGTTACTAGAAGGAAAATAACTTTCTTTTGAGAAAAATGAGAAAAACTATATATTGTGACAAGGCCACGAAACGTCATTATTGGCCCTTCAACAATGTTGACATGTAATATACTAAGTAAAAACATCAAGCAGGAGTCTCTATAACATGGAGCCGCAAACTAAAAACAAAATCATTTAAATTGTGGTAAAGTGTGAGACTATCATTGTAGATTATGCAATACAAGAATGTGAAATAATGGATAATAGATATTGTTTACGTCATTATATTATAATTATATTATATTATCTCTATATTATTATTATAATATTATTGATTTATTTATTTATATAATATTCATATATCAATAATGCACACTACAAAATAATTTCTTGCTATTTACAAAGGTGATGAAAATGTGTATACACCATCTAATAACCACCAGGCTCATATGAAGACGATTTTACTTTCCTTCCCCCTCCCCCTCTGCTTTTTCATAAAAGAGGAATCTAGCAATAGTTCTTACCCTGTTTGCCTCCCTCAGTTGACCCCTCTTCTTTCTAGCAATTCCTTTCTTCTCTTTAGACATGATTCTAGCTGGAAATAATAAAAATCCACGGAATTTAGAGCAGCTCTGAGCGAGCGACATCTTATCACTTCGGAATTATTTGGGCAACTGGTGCCAGCGTCCTCCTTGACTCACTGACTCTACTACTACACTAGCTAGAGAAGATGTCATGCATTGTATTTTCGCATTTACAAAAAAGAAATAATGATAAATATAAAAAACACAAAAATTATAACAAAATTAAAGATCTTAGATACAGTGAGTCATTGTGATGACTTCATCTGAATAATAATATAGCGATAAATGGACTTAGAAAAATCGTATATTCAATCAGAATACACCAAAACCTTACCAGAATTATGCTCTATTTTGTGGTAAGATTATTTTTTTTTTTTACCCAAACTAATTTTTTCTAGGA
This sequence comes from Cherax destructor, assembly GCA_009830355.1. NCBI lineage: Eukaryota > Metazoa > Arthropoda > Malacostraca > Decapoda > Parastacidae > Cherax > Cherax destructor. The sequence goes on along the minus strand of WNWK01009876.1, from coordinate 55,958 downwards.
ATAAGCCTGCTCCTTCCCCTCCCCCTTAACTCTCTACTGCAATACAACTATAAAATATTTACATGATGGAGTGTGTGCTTACCCTTCATATCCAAATGGTATTCAACTTTCAAAAAACTTTAACTACTTTATGTTGTCCATTCCATGAAATCAGTAGTTTTTTTTTTTTTTGTAGGTAGAAGCACTAAAACTTTTCCAACAAAATTAAAAGCTCTTTTCATCAAAGTAACTTTTATAAGTCTAAAGAATTGTTGACGATCTATGCAACTAAATCAGCTGTCTCTTCCATTTTTTTCCTGAGTTCAAAAAGAAACTGATAAGTTGTCTGAACTTTTGATTTAATGTTATTCTTTGACCCCATTTCATTTAGGATCAGCAATGGACCATTAATTCAAAGGTGAATACCCAAGAGAGTCATTTGGAACTTTGCGCGAATAGAGCACATGGTTATTATCTATGCCAATCACCTTAGTTTAGGAGAATAAATTTTCTTGGGTATTGACTTTAGAACAGAATGTCGAGGTTCCACCCTCTTATTACAATTTGGGTTTACCTGGAGAGGGTTTCGGGGGTCAAGCCCCCGCGGCTCGGTCTGAGACCAGGCCTCATGATGGATCAAGGTCTGATCAACCAGGCTGTTACTGCCGGCCGCACGCAAACTGACGCACAAACCACAGCCCGGTTGGTCAGGTACTGACTTTAGGTGACTGTCCAGTGCCTTCTTGAAGACAGCCAGGTGTCTATTCGTAATCCCCCTTATGTATGCTAGGAGGCAGTTGAATAGTCTTGGGCCCCGGACACTTATGGTGTTGTCTCTTAGTGTACTCATGGCGCCCCTGCTTTCATCGGGGAAATGTTCCATCTCCTGCCGAGTCTTTTGCTTTCATTGGGAGTGATTTTCGTGTGCAGTTTGGTACCAATCCCACCAGGACCTTCCAAGTGTATATTATCATGTATCTCTCTCGTCTGCGTTCCATGGAATACAGATCAAGGACCTTCAACCGTTCCCAGTAATTTAGGTGCTTTATCGTACTTATGTGTGCTGTGAAAGTTCTTTGTACACTCTCCAGGTCTGCAATGTCGCCAGCCTTGAATGGTGGTAAGGTGTGGTAAATAGAAGCTTTATTCTGATTCGTTGGTAAAATTAAGAAACAAATGAGAACTGTATAAAGTGTACTAAATGAATTTCAGTTGCAGCACGATCGAAAGGTATCTATGCCTAGTAAGTCTCCTTAACGCTGGTGGGTTAGCGCTAGTTTTAATAATAATAATAATAATAATAATAATAATAATAATCAATAATAATAATAATAATATAATAATAATAATAATAATAATAATAATGGTAATAATAATAATAATAATATAATAATAATAATAATAATAATAATAATTAATAATAATAATAATAATAATAATAATAATAATAATAATAATAATAATAATAATAATTAATAATAATAATAATAATAATAATATAATAATAATAATAATAATAATAAATAATAATAATAATAATAATAATAATAATAATAATAATAATAATAATAATAATAATAATAATAATAATAATAATAATAATAATAATAATAATAATAATACTAATAATAATTATAATAATAATAATAATAATAATAATAATAATAATAATAATAATAATAATAATAATAATAATAATAATAATAATAATAATAATAATAATAATAATAATAATAATAATTAATTGATAATAATAATAATAATAATAATAATAATAATAATAAGAATGAAGAAGAAGAATAAGAAGAAGAGGAGAAGAAGAAAGAAGAAAGAAGAAGAAGAAGAAGAAGAAGAAGAAGAAGAAGAAGAAGAAGAAGAAGAAGAAGAAGAAGAAAGAATGTACCTCAGTAAACTCGATTAAAATTGTAAGTAGAGTGCGGTAAACGTTCATAGGGCAGGTAAATATTATAAATGAAGATCTGAAGCGAATCAGAGGAGGTATTTGCAAATCATCGTACGGAAATTACTATCAAAATTCCTGTAATAAAAATGGCAAATCTAATTCAATACCTCCATGAAGAAAAAACAGCTGTGAACCTAAGCTGAAGACGAATTCTCATTATATCTCAAAGACGTTTATCCTGAAAATGGGAAAATTTATCCTCATTCAGTTTAGGATCGTTCCCCCAAAATGTGATTTTATTTTGTAAATTCACTTACAGAAATGTTAAATAGTGAAAATATGATAAAATATTGAAAGAGTAAAATTTAAAAAGGGACCTTGGAGTTACTATTAAAAAAAATATTTAACCAGAAGACCATATAACAAAATGGTGAGATACTCATATGCTACTCTATCGAACTGTAAAATAGCTTTGAAATGTATGGAGTCTAATAAAAAAAGCAATTTACAATATTTATTAGGCCAAAATTCAAATATGCAGCGGAGGTGAAGTGCCCACATTTAAATAAATACGTGGTTATCGGAGTTTAAATGATGAAAGTCTAAGAGCAAAAGAGACATCCACGCTGGCCGATAGCAGAGTGTTTGAAAACCGCATTTTTTTAACAAAGCGGCCGTCTCGCACAGAGGAAGGATTACCTGGAAAAGAAGAAACATTTCCACCCTCACTCTCTCCATCACTGTCTTAACAGAGGCGTGCCAATACTACAGCTCAGATGCCTCTACAAACTGCAATATCCCTGCCGTCGTTTAAAGTGGAGGCACTCTACTTCCCACCTTCAGCTACTCTGGCTTATCAGTTTCCATCAGTCTTTTCAAAAATGTTGCCTTGCTCACACTCCAACAGCACGTTAATTCATAAAAACCACTTGCCTCCACTTACTCCTACCTAACACGCTCACACACGCCTGTTTGATGTCCAAGCCTCGCCTATAAAAAATACCCTTCACCTCTCTCCCTCCAACATATCATAAGATAACCAGTGCACTGCCCTCCCTTCACCACAGATTTATACGCCAGCAAGTCATCGTATTTTTTCTCCACGCTCTCTAAATGACCAAACCAGTTCAACAGCCCTTCCTCGGCTCTCTGGACAATACTTGAAGTAACACTGCACCTCCTAATTTCCAAACTACGAATTCTCTACATTGTCCTCAGACAGCACGTCTCCACTGTCTCCAGCCTCCTCGCTGCAACGTTTTCAACCCATGCCTCATACAAATAAAAGTGAGTTGTTACCAATATACTCTCATGCATTCCCCTTTTTCTTTACATGAATATCGCTTTTTATCTCCATAGATGCCTCAGTGCACCGCACATCCTTTTCCGCCTCTTCAATGCTATGGGTTACTTCTGAACACATTCACTTTCTCCATACTTCTTCCGTCCAATGTGGTATCCAGTCTTTCATTACCTAAATTTTTTTTTACACTTATCACCTTGCTTTTTCGTATGTTCACTTTTAATTTCATATTTTTACATATCCTTCTACATATCAGGTCATGAAAGGACATAAAAGATTAGATCAAGAGGATTTCTTCAAACCTGCAACAGGGAATAACGGGACCATAGTTGTAAATTGAGAAAAAAATAAAGTCGAAGGTATATTCCAAAATTATTCCCAAAAACCAGTGGTAGATAAATGGACTGAATTACAAGAGTGTATAGTAAATGCTTTAAACATTTGAAATTTTAATAAATTATATGAAGAAAAAAAAACACTGATGACGTGAGACCACGAGCAATGCTGTGATTATGTAGCAGTAAACACCGTGTTAAAAATACATAACTAAAAGCAATTCGGCTGCTAAATGATACGAGAAATGTTCACTCAGTTTGCTTAATTCCAGATCTCTGTACCTCAATGCGTGTGATTGAAACAATGCAGGGTGCAACATAACTATGTAATGCAGTTAAATATCAGTATTGAAGATGTGTACCATTCCAGGAGAGGCATTCATATATCAATAAATAAAAATTGATGTCAAGAAAACATCTATTAAAAATCCCAAATTGGGACATTCACAGCCAGATCTTATTCAAACATTCCATTAACAAAAGCCAACTATGAAGGTAAAGTGAAGAGACATTCTCTTGTTAACTTAAAGAGAACACTATTCTGCAAATAATCAAGACTCTCCTCATTAAATTTAAAAATGCCTTAAAATTGCAATTCCTCTAGTTTCTTTTCTCATATTTATTTCTTATTTGGAATTCTATATCATTCTAAAATAAAAATATTATGAGATTTTTGATAAGATTACTTATAAATTGGCAAATTGGCACCCACACAGCCCAAAGCAATGCAAAAATTCTTCAAGGTAATATTGTCCAGAGTTTAAAGTTTCAAGGCATTCTCTAGTTATTACATGAGAAAGAATTTATTTAATGAAAATAGCAAAGATTTAACCAGCACTAAATGACCGTCAAAATTTCATTTAATAAAGCTTTACAAAGTTGAAAGTTTGATGGAACGAATCCAAGTTTTTTTTTTATAAGCAATTTCCGTAAATTTTCAAATGCAGGTATTCACACTAAACTTATGGGTTATGTTTGGTTATTGAATATGAATATCACTATTTATTCAATAAAAGTAGCAAATTGTGACTTTTGCCTCCCGATAAAAGCACTAACTTTGCGAACTCAAACTAGGACTAAAAATATGAAGCCGATCATATGAGTAATTCTCAAGTCATGTCATGTATTTCAACGAGACCTTTTTTTAACCATTCTATTATAATGACAAATTTGCCTACCCACACAACCACCCACCCTAACACCCACACAACCACCCACACAACCACCCACCCTAACACCCACACAACCACCCACACAACCACCACCACTACCACCACCACACACATACACAACTACACACACACACATGCACAACCACACACACAACACATGCACAACCACACACACACACACACACACACACACACACACACACACGGGGCCAGGAGCTTTGACTCGACCCCTGCAACCACAACTAGGTGAGTACACACAAACACACACACACACATGCAGAACCACACACACACACACACACACACACAATCACACATACACACAACCACACACACACACACACAAAACACACACATCACACAACACTGTACTCCATTACACTAAAGTACATCTGCTTGACACACCCCAACACATCACACCTTCCTTGCTCACCCCCACCCACCACCATTCGCCTCGAATCATAACCACATACTACCACACCATCTCAAATTACCACACACTACCACACCATCTCAAACTACCACACACTATCAACACTACTACACACAGTAAAACACTGCTGAACTAAATCACACACTATCTAACACCACAATACACAACTAATCGCCATGTTAGAATGGTGCACACCGACACAGCCTCACCTATCACCACACTTCATCTCACCAGCCTCATACATCACCAAACACATTACTCTTCCAAACACCACACGTTACCACATATTCCCATACACTACCACATACCACCAATCACCAATCTCACTATAAAAAACAATTTTGCCTCAATGATTGGTCCGAATCTCACCTGTATAACACTGGATGGAGTGCGCTGGATCCCTCTCCGTGTCTGCCTTTTGTTTCGCAAATTGGGAGATACAGAAACTAGCTGCCGTTGTTCAGTTTAACGAGCGGCCTTGTTCACGTGGGACGAAGGCATTTTCCCCCTGGTTTAAGTTGAGCACACTCAACTAAATGCATCGTGTTGGTGGGCGTAGAGCCTTGCACTGCCAAAAACCAGGGCAACACGTACGATATTCAGCGAGAAGTGAACACTCTTTGTTGATCCCGACTTAGCAATCATAGTGTAAACAGCCATCGAAATTCCGAGAATACGTTCTATTGCAATTTGGACTGGCTAAAGCAGGGGTCTGGGAGTAGGAAATAGGATGTGAATGAGAGATAAAAGCAGAAGAATAATGAGAGAAGTGAGACTGATTGGTGATAAATTGATTAATCACAAATAGCTCACACTTTTGAAAGGCTATTATAGACTATGATTACGTCGTCCTTAATCGTTATCAAATCACAACAGAAATACATAGTGAACAGGTGATATCACAATATGCAGAACAACCTCGGTGAAGAAATACTGAAATTCTAAGCGCTTTCGTGACTTCTCACATTATCAAGGAACTATAATGTGAGAAGTCGCGAAAGCGCTTGGAATTTCACTATTTTTTCACCGTAGTTGTTCTGAAAACACACACACACACACACACACAGATGTGAAGTTAATGAGGAGAATTAAATCAGATGAGGATCAGGCAGGACTTCAAAGAGACCTGGACAGGCTGGACACCTGTTCCAGCAACTGGCTTCTCGAATTTAACCCTGCCAAATGCAAAGTCATGAAGATCGGGGAAGGGCAAAGAAGACCGCAGACAGATTATAGGCTAGGTGGCCAAAGACTGCAAACCTCGCTTAAGGAGAAAGATCTTGGGGTGAGTATAACACCAAGCACGTCTCCAGAAGCACACATCAACCAGATAACTGCTACAGCATACGGGCGACTGGCAAACCTGAGAATAGCGTTCCGATACCTTAGTAAGGAATCGTTCAAGACACTGTACACCGTGTACGTCAGGCCCATACTAGAGTATGCAGCACCAGTTTGGAACCCATACCTGGTCAAGCACGTCAAGAAATTAGAGAAAGTGCAAAGGTTTGCGACAAGGTTTGTTCCAGAGCTAAGGGGAATATCCTACGAAGAAAGGTTAAGGAAATTCGGCCTGACAACACTGGAGAACAGGAGGGTTAGGGGAGACATGATAACGACATACAAAATACTGCGTGGAATAGACAAGGTGGATAGAAACAGGATGTTCCAGAGAGGGGACAGTGAAACAACGGGTCACAATTGGAAGTTGAAGACTCAGGTGAATCAAAAGGATGTTAGGAATTATTTCTTCAGCCATAGAGTATTGAGGAAGTAGAATAGTCTAGCAAGTGATGTAGTGGAGGCAGGAACCATACATAGCTTTAAGACGAGGTATGATATAGCTCATGGAGCAGGAAGATAGGGGACCCAGTAGCGATCAGTGAAGAGGCAACCACAATTAGGTGAGTACATACACACACACACACATCAGAGCCAGAAGTTGGAGGCCTAGTGCCGGGCGGGTTGTCACAAGCCAGCATTCCTGCAAATTCAAAAATAATAAGTGTGACTCAAGCCAGAGAGTTAAGTGCAAGTCAAGGATAGATGAGTTAGTGCATAATAAGAAAGCCATAAAGTGAGGGGAAGGATGCATGAGGTTTTCTCAAACCAACTGTGTCCATAATAAAGGCCTAAAGTGTCAACTGTACATCTTGTTGTACACTGAAGGATTATAACTCATATAGTCATACGCAATATAGCATATAACAAATGATAAGTGTGGTGAATAAGGACTCAAACGGGTAATGAGAATAAAATAACTGAAGAGACGAACAGAAGTGGAACCAGGGAGGAGCAGGAGAGTTATCGTATAACTTCCAGCCGGGATGGACACCTCACCGCTGCCAGCGTAACGTAACGTATCAATACCTATATTGTGGTGACAGGTGCATGTTGAGTGATCAGTTTTGGCCCTGAATCGCTGGAAGCTGGGGGTCCCAAACCCTGCTCCAGAGTTATTATCATACATACAGCTCTTAGCATTTAGAAGGAAACCAATCTTGTTGGGTGAATTTAGAAAACCTTGGTTGGGTGGTGGCATGCAGTAGGTGAGGCCCAGTAGGACTATTCAACTGATAGTAATTTTAAGCACACAAAGACAGTGACAGGGGAACCAAGGGATTTTGTACACGTGCATTGCATAGGTAGTACATATATGGGTACATAGGGACATAAGGATACATAAGGACTCAAAAACACTCACACACATACATCGACATGTGCCTAGGACAAAATGGTAACACGGGCTCAAACATGTGGGCACATAGGCAATAATTCATAATAACATAAGAACATAAGAAAGGAGGAACACTGCAGCAGGCCTGTTGGCCTATACTAGGCAGGTCCTTCACAATCCGTCCCACTAACAGAATATTTGCTCAACCCAATTTTCAATGCTACCCAAGAAATAAGCTTTGACAATTCTACCCACTCATGTGCGAGTCCCACTCAAATCCAACCCCTCTCACTCATGAATTTATCCAACCTAAATTTGAAACTACCCAAGGTCCTAGCTTCAATAACCCTACTAGGCAGACTGTTCCACTCATCAACTACCCTATTTCCAAACCAATACTTTCCTATATCCTTTCTAAATCACAGCCTTTGACCGTTAGGGCCTCCCCCACCCAACTCCATCTTCCTATATCACCTCCCCTTACTCATCCCCCTCTCCCTATTCCCCTCCACCACCCCTCCAGCTCTCCACTCACTGGCCTTTCTGCTTTCCTCCAACCTTTCTCTCCCTCTCTCTTCTCACTCTCTCACTATTTCCCTCTCCTTTCTCTTCGTCTCCCTTCCCCCAATTCCCCTCTGTTTTCCTTCCTCCCTTCCAACCCCTTTCCCTGTAGCCCCTTCTCACTCTCCACCATCCATCGTATATATATATATATATATATATATATATATATATATATATATATATATATATATATATATATATATATATATATATTTTATTATTTTATTAACACATCGGCCGATTCCACCAAGGCAGGGTGGCCCGAAAAGAAAAACTTTCATCATCATTCACTCCATCACTGTCTTGCCAGAAGGGTGCTTTACACTACAGTTATAAAACTGCAACATTAACACCCCTCCTTCAGAGTGCCGGCACTGTACTTCCCATCTCCAGAACTCAAGTCCGGCCTGCCGGTTTCCTGAATCCTTCATAAATGTTACTTTGCTCACACTCCAACAGCACGTCAAGTATTAAAACCATATGCCTCCATTCACTCCTATCAAATACGCTCACACATGCTTGCTGGAAGTCCAAGCCCCTCGCACACACAATTCCTTTACCCCTCCCTCCAACCTTTCCTAGGCCGACCCTACCCGCCTTCCCTCCACTACAGATTTATACACTCTCGAAGTCACTCTGTCTCGTTCCATTCTCTCTACATGTCCAAACCACCTCAACAACCCCTCCTCAGCTTCTGGACAATCGTTTTGGTAATCCCACCTCCTCCTAATTTCCAAACTCCGAATTCTCTGCATTATATTCACACCACACATTGACCTCAGACATGACATCTCCACTGCCTCCAGCCTTCTCCTCGTTGCAACATTCATCACCCATGCTTCACACCCATATAAAAGCGTTGGTATAACTATACTCTCATACATTCCCTCTTTACTTCCATGGACAAGGTTCTTTGTCTCCACAGACTCCGAAGTGCTCCACTCACCCTTTTCCCCTCATCAATTCTATGATTCACCTCATCCTTCATAGACCCATCCGCCGACATGTCCACTCCCAAATATCTGAATACATTCACCTCCTCCATACTCTCTCCTCCAATCTGATATCAATCTTTCGTCACCTATTCTTTTTGTTATCCTCATCACCTTACTCTTTCCTATATTCACTTTCAATTTTCTTCTTTTACACACCCTACCAAATTCATCCACCAACCTCTGCAGCTTCTCTTCAGAATCTCCCAAAGCACAGTGTCATCAGCAAAAAGCAACTGTGACAACTCCCACTTTGTATTTGCTTCTTTATCTTTTAGTCCAACACCTCTTGCCAAGACCCTCGCATTCACTTCTCTTACAACCCCATCTATAAATATATTGAACAACCACGGTGACATCACACATCCTTGTCTAAGGCCCACTTTTACTGGAAATAGTCCCTTCCCTCCTACACACTCTAACCTGAGCCTCACTATCCTCATAAAAACTCTTCACTGCTTTCAGTAACCTTCCTCCTATTCCATACACCTGCAACATCTGCCACATTGCCCCCTATCTACCCTATCATACGCCTTTTCCAAATCCATAAATGCCACAAAAACATCTTTACCCTTATCCAAATACTGTTCACCTATATGTTTCACTGTAAACACTTGGTCTACACACCCCCTACCTTTCCTAAAGCCCCTTGTTCATCTGCTATCCTGCTTTCTGTTTTACTCTTAATTCTTTCAATAATAACTCTACCATACACTTTACCAGGTACACTCAACAGACTTATTCCCTATAATTTTTGCACTATCTTTTGTCCCCTTTGCCTTTATACAAAGGAACAATACACGCTCTCTGCCAATCCCTAGGTACCTTACCCTCTTCCATACATTTATTAAATAATAGCACCAACCACTCCAAAATTATATCCCCACCTGCTTTTAACATTTCTATCTTTATCCCATCAATCCCAGCTGCCTTACCCCTTTCATTCTACCCACTGCCTCACGAACTTCCCCTACACCCACAACTGGCTCTTCCACACTCCTACAAGATGTTATTCCTCCTTGCCCTACACACGAAATCACAGCTTCCTGTCTTCATCAACATTTAACAAATCCTCAAAATATTCTCTCCATCTTCCCGATACCTCTAACTCTCCATTTAATAACTCTCCTCTCCTATTTTTAACTGTCAAATCCATGTGTTCTCTAGGCTTCCTCAACTTATTAATCTCATTCCAAAACTTTTCTTATTTTCAACAAAATTTGCTGATAACATCTCACCCACTCTCTCATCTGCTCTCTTTTTACATTGCTTCACCACTCTTTTAACCTCTCTTTTTCTCTCCATATACTCTTCCCTCCTTGCATCACTTCTACTTTGTAAAAACCTCTCATATGCTAACTTTTTCTCCCTTACTACTCTCTTTACATCATCATTCCACCAATCGCTCCTCTTCCCTCCCGCACCCACTCGCCTGTAACCACAAACTTCTGCTGAACACTCTAACACTACATTTTTAAATCTACCCCATACATTTTCGACCCCATTGCCTACACTCTCACTAGCCCATCTATCCTCCAATAGTTGTTTATATCTTACCCTAACTGCCTCCTCTTTTAGTTTATAAACCTTCACCTCTCTTTTACTTACTGATTCTATTTTCCTTGTATCCCATCTACCTTTTACTCCCACTGTAGCTATAACTAAAAAGTGATCTGATATATCTGTAGCCCTCTATAAACATGTACATCCTGAAGTCTACTCAACAGTCTTTTATCTACCAATACATAGTCCAACAAACTACTGTCATTACGCCCTACATCATATCTTGTATACTTATTTATCCTCTTTTTCTTAAAATATGTATTACTTATAACTAAACCCCTTTATATACAAAGTTCAATCAAAGGGCTCCCATTATCATTTACACCTGGCACCCCAAACTTACCTACTACACCCTTTCTGCATGTTTCTCCCACTTTAGCATTTAGGTCCCCTACCACAATTACTCTCTCATTTGGTTCAAAAGTTCCTATACATTCGCTTAACATCTCCCAAAATCTCTCTCTCTCCTCTACACTCCTCTCTTCTCCAGGTGCATACACGCTTATTATGACCCACTTTTCGCATCCGACCCTTATTTTAATCCACATAATCCTTGAATTTACACATTTATATTCCCTCTTTTCCTTCCATAACTGATCATTCAACATTATTGCTACCCCTTCCTTAGCTCTAACTCTCTCAGATACTCCTGACTTAATCCCATTTATTTCTCCCCACTGAAACTCGCCTACCCCCTTCAGCTTTGTTTCGCTTAGGGCCAGGACATCCAACTTCTTTTCATTCATAACATCGGCAATCATCTCTTTCTTATCATCTGCACTACATCCACGCACATTCAGACAACTCAATTTTATAAAGTTTTTCTTCTTCTCGTTTTTAGTAGATTTGTACAGGAGAAGGGGTTACTAGCCCATTGCTCCCGGCATTTTAGTCGCCTCATACGACACGCATGGCTTACGGAGGAAAGATTATTTTCCACTTCCCCATGGACAATAGAGAAAATAAAAAGAACAAGAGCTATTAAGAAAAAGAAGAAAAACCTAGATGTGTGTATGTATATATATGCATGTGTATGCCAGTGTAGTGTGACCTAAAGTGTAAGTAGAAGTAGCTAGATATACCTGTTATCCAGCGTGTTTATGAGACAGAAAAAGACACCAGCAATCCTACCATCATGTAAAACAGTTTCAGGTTTCTGTTTCACAGTCACCTGGCAGGACGGTAGTACCTCCCCGGGTGGTTGCTGTCTACCAACCTACTACCTTATATACTACCTATATATATATATATAAATATATATATATATATATATATATATATATATATATATATATATATATATATATATATATATATATATATATATATATATATATATATATAATATATATATATATATATATATATATATATATATATATATATATATATATATATATATATATATATATATATACATACAGTGGACCCTCGGTTAACGAATACCCCGGAAATCGTGCAATTATGTAAGTATAATTTTGTAAGTTCTTGTGGAAGTGTATTTTTGGGGGTCTGAAATAGACTAACCTACGTGAAATTTTTCCTTAAGGGAGTAAATTCGTTCGGTAATGGCACTTGAGCAGACGTCAGGAGTGAAGTTTTTACGAAACTCGGGGGTCCACTGTATGTCGTGCGGATTAGGTAAAACTTGTGATTTTGGCTTAAATAGCAACGCTCACCTTGCCATATAAGACAAGTGAAAATTTGTGTATGCAGTAATTTCGCCAAAATCATTCTGAACATAACGAAAAAAATATATTTCATTGTGTTTGTTTATTATTAAATTAATGTTAACGTATCTAAAATATATTTAGTTGGGTTAGGCTAAATTAAATTGCGCTTGTTGTAATAAGGTTAGGTAGGTTTCAAAGTTTCTCTTGGTCACATAAATATAAAAATATTTTTAACGTAAAATGAAATAGAAAGGACTTATTTTTAGATATCGTATGATGTAATTTCTTAGAAGGACATATATATATATATATATATATATATATATATATATACCTATATATATATATAATATATATATATATTAATATATATATATATATATATATATATATATATATATATATATATATATATATATATATATATATATTGTGCCGATTAGGTAAAACTGGTCAATTAGCAGGAACTCATTAAAATTAAGTCCTTTCTAAAATTTTCATACTACGTTTAAAGATATATTTTTTCATTTATGTTAATGTAAAATTTATAATTTTGTACCAAGAAAACTTTGAACCTACCTAACCTTATTACAACAAGCGCAATTTAATTTAGCCTAACCCAACTAAATATATTTTAGATACTTTACAATAATTTAATAATTAACAAAAACAATGAAATATATTTGTTTTCGTTAGGTTCAAATGATTTTGCGAAATTATTGCATACACAAATTTTCGCTTGTCTTATATGGCAAGAAGACGTTGCTATTTAAGCCAAAATCACAGTTTTATCTAATCGGCACGCTATTTATATATATATATATATATATATATATATATATATATATATATATATATATATATATATATATATATATATATATATATATATATATATCGTGTCGAATTGGTAAAATTTGTCAATTAACAAGATCTTATTTAAAAGTAAGTCCTTTCTAAAAAAATCTCTTATACCTTTTAAAGATATTTTTTTTATGTTAATATATTATATATATATATATATATATATATATATATATATATATATATATATATATATATATATATATATATATATATATATATATATATATATATATATATATATATATATATATAATAATATAATATATATATATATATATATACATATATATTCTGTATCTAATATTATCATGAAAATACTTTTTAATAATTTTTGCTGATCATTTGAAACAGGTGAACCTATTGGTCAAATTGACCTAGCTATTAACCACTAATTGAGACTGGAAGTCTCAATAGGTGGTTTACACTGAGAAAATTGGCAATGACAGATCTGATGAAATGTTAAACACATGTACTGGAATGGTTGGTGTATTTGTTCATTGCGTCTATAAAAGAATGGATGGCACCAATACATTCGACGAGAGTGTGCAGAGCATCGGTCATATTCGTGTTATAGATTAATGCGTGTTATCAGAAATTTTATTTACTTATAATTTCGAAATAATATTTACATTATGTTTTTTGTGTCTCATTACTTAACCTATGTAAATATTGAGTGAAACTACAATTATAAACTACAGTTATACATGGATTGTATCATTATGCTGTAAGAATGAGAACAAATTTTTTTATCATTATTTAAATTGTAAATATTTGCTATGAGACTATTATGAAACTGGTGTGAATTTGAAGAAGATTCAGTCACTAATGATTCTGATTCAGTCGTGAAGGATGATACTCTAGTGATGACTAAACAAAAATATATTTTTCATTCTGATTTTGTAATTTCTGACAGAGCATGACAAAGTTTGACATTTTGAGTCATTTAAATACTTATCAACATAGTCATCGTAATTAACTGTAGCAGTATCAACCATCGACATTTTGTTACGGTAATGAAAATAAAGCTAGGACTAATGTCCAGCTTTGTGACTGAACGTTGACTGAGTCGAGGAAACGTCTGGCAACAATTTCTTGGCTCACGAAATCGTAATGATACGATTGCAAACAAAGCATACCACTGGTGGGGATTGAACTCGTGGCGAGTGAGTCATAAAACTCCAGGCCAGCACGTAAGCCACTGGGCCAGCTGGCTACAATAAGATTCATCCTACTAGGTATATATATATACACACCATTCAGAGGTTAGCACAGGCCCCACTGTCACCACAAATGCAAGTTTTTACATATGAATTTGCGGCCAGCGTGGCTGTGATGAACTCTAGCTCTAGTCCTCTCAATGCCGTCATCATGACTCACGAAATCGTAATGACACCATTGCAAACAAACCATACCTTGGGTGGGGTTTGAACTCGTGGCGCGTGAGTCGTAAAACTCCAGGCCAACAAGTAAGCCACTGGGGCAGCTGGCTACAATAAAATTCATCTAACTAGGTATATTTATACACCATAGATAAGTACACCACAATCACAGGCGTTCTTCTCCGGAAATGAAAATTAATAACAGATGGTGTGACTGGATGAAACGTAAGAGTTTGACTCACCTTTAGTGAACAACATAAGTGAACACCTAAGATGATCGTGAAACTTCAGGAAGAGGGAAAGTTGGTTTGTGATTAGGCAAATTATCCTATATTTGGAAAACAACCACAGGGGAAGTTGCATCTTGCATCGCTTGTCCGAGATTTTTGCATAAAATTATCCAAAATATGTGTGTAAGCATTGTTGTACTGCGTTAATGAAAGCAGGCAAAACTTCTCAGCAAATTTAACAAGTTTCTCTTGGTGGTCAGCTTTTGTCTCACGTTAACAGGCTTTGCATATGTGTCTTACTTATCAATATACAGAGTTATTCAGCAAGATACGTCCTTCAGACTTGAATGGAACCAGAGTTGAATATAACTAGACGACTCTCATCAAGGATCAACTGGCGCTCAAACAGTACAGATCAAGATAAACACCAGCCTTAGTGAAAGGAGAGGAGTTTGAGGTAATCAGTCCCTCAGCCTGGAATCGATGTTTTCAGTCCATCACTCTTGTAGAAAGTACAGCATATGGCTGGAGAAGTGGCTTATATACTGTAGTCAGGTGAGTGGAAGCAGGAGGAGGCGGGGTCACAGTGGTACCATCCACTAGTGTAAGTAGGTCTTCGTCCAAAAGTTGAACAAGTATTTAAGAATTCCTTGTATCAAGATCCCATGATGTTGCAGTGTCTGACAGATGTGATAAATAGTTTGGAAACCGACAAGTTGAAGATTGAGACACTTATGCAACATATGCGAATCTTTATTAAGGAAACGTTTCTTCACACAGTGGCTTCTCATCACATCTGTCAGACACTGCAACATCATGGGATCTTGATACAAGGAATTCTTCAATACTTGTCCAACCTTTGGACGAAGACCTACTTACACTAGTGGATGGTTCCACTGTGACCCCGCCTCCCCCTGCTTCCCCTCACCGGCCATATGCTGTACTTTCTACAAGAGTGATGGACTGAACACATCGATTCCAGGCTGAGGGACTGATTACTTCAAACTCCTCCTCTCCTTACCCTTCTCTACTTTGTATTGGACTGATGAAGCCACTGTGTGGCGAAACGTTTCTTCAATAAAGATTCCCATATGTTGCATAAGTGTCTCAATCTTCAACGTGTCGGTTTTCAAACCATTTATCACACCAGCCATAGTAGTAAAACAAGAGATAATTATATTTGATTCAAAGAAGAGCAGAAATAACTGCAGTTCCTCGGATCAGGAGCCTTTAACCTGCATCAAGGTACTCTTCCCCCTTTAATGGGAGCACCAAGTGTTCATTACCAAGCAGGAACTACATCAATAGTGAAAGGAGCTTTGGCATTCAGTCGTGCTAAGCCGGTACCTATTTAGTCGGATCCCAACATTTGATTGAAGCAATACAGAGGCCAACAACAAGTCCTCAGAATGATTCTCCAATTACATATATCTACATAACAGACACAAACTTCAGCCAGGAATCGAACCCCAAGCGTAGAAGTCCGTTATCCATAACTGGCCGTGCATTGACCTGACATCACTTCAAGCGGTAGACGCTTTTCTGAACCCTCATTGCCTGACCCATTTTGAACACCACGTTACTTACTGCTTTGACTCATTCTCAGCGCTATGTAATTCATCGCGTGATTCACTTTGAACATCATGTTGCTCGGTGGAAATAAATAGTATAAAATACCGACACTGGAAAAATAAACATATAAGCAGTATAATGTGATCTATTTGTGACTTGATAAAGCCCACTGTGTGGACGAAACGTTGGCAATAAAGGATCACATTATACTGCTTATATGTCTATTTTACCACCATGTTGCTCACTGCCTGGCTCATCCCTCGTTAGTGCCTGACTCATTCTGAATGCCAAATTCCTTCCTGACTGAGTCATTCTTAAAACTATAATTCATCGCCTGATTTATTCTAACTGTTACTAATTGCGTCATTCATTCTGAACACAACTGAACTCACTAACTGACTCATTCTGAATACCATGTTGCGTACTATATGATTCATTCCTAAAACAATGTTTCTCACGGCCTTTCTCATTGTGAACGTTTTCGTTGTCGATGGTTGGCTCTTTATCAAAAGTAATTTATTCACTGATTCCTTCTACACACTATCAGGGATTAAGGGCTTTAAGGGCTGCAGTCCAGGGAGGCCCTCCCCCAGCTGCAGGGCCCCAAGAGATTAAGTGAATAGTGTTCACAGTAATTGCTGTAAGTTTATAATTATAGTATGTTATTACATCACGTATATGATGAACTGTTGACAGCTGGGATCATTTTTTTCCCTTTTGAATATATCACTGAGGGTCCTCGCAGTACCTGTAGCCCAGGGGCAGACAAAATCTGAATCTGGCTCTGCATAGTATGGTACTCACTGCCTGACTCATTGCACATACCATGTTACTCACGTCATTACTCATTTTACATACCATATTATTAAGTACTGATTCTTTCAACAAACTGTGTTATGCTGAATGAGTCACTTCCTTGGATCATTCTGCATAACAAGTTATTCCAAGTCATTCTACTCTTCATTGTAAATACTTTCTACTTCTTTCAATACACTTTGTTATTCGCTTTCCTTCTCATTCTCCACACCTACTCACTTTTTCACTCTATATACATACTACATTTCTCACTAATGACTTATTCTAAACACAAGAGGAAAGAATATGAACTAGTACTTACTGTACAATATTCAATCAGAGATACCAAGTGAAACCCAAATGAACTACTTCCTACAGTCCAGGAGTATTAACAGTAGATCTACTCTTGCCTCCCTCGAGGCCATATAGTCTATGAACTCAGATTAGGTTGTAATAAACAACTGCCAATGAATAAACAGCTACTTGTTATAGATTGAAAATAAATTAGTTATTTTTTTCAGTTCCAAATCAAAGTTAATCCAACTGGAAAAAAAGAAACGTCGACGAACTAAAGTTTTGATAACAATAAATTTAAACAAGTTTGAATCATAGGTTAAAAAGATTGAGCCTAGACCAGTGAATATATCTAAGAATGAAAAGGTATTCTTCTTTTGGACCACTATAGTAAATTTAATATTTTTGAATAGCAAAAAAAGAAATATGTGGATAATATATTTATCTATATATATATATATATATATATATATATATATATATATTTATATATATATATATATATATATATATATATATATATATATTTTTTTTTTTTTTTTTTTTAACACATCGGCCGATTCCCACCAAGGCAGGGTGGCCCGAAAAAGAAAAACTTTCATCAGCATTCACTCCATCACTGTCTTGCCAGAAGGGTGCTTTACACTACAGTTATAAAACTGCAACATTTACACCCCTCCTTCAGAGTGCCGGCACTGTACTTCCCATCTCCAGAACTCAAGTCCGGCCTGCCGGTTTCCTGAATCCTTCATAAATGTTACTTTGCTCACACTCCAACAGCACGTCAAGTATTAAAAACCATATGCCTCCATTCACTCCTATCAAATACGCTCACACATGCTTGCTGGAAATCCAAGCCCCTCGCACACAAAACTTCCTTTACCCCTCCCTCCAACCTTTCCTAGGCCGACCCCTACCCCGCCTTCCCTCCACTACAGATTTATACACTCTCGAAGTCACTCTGTCTCGTTCCATTCTCTCTACATGTCCAAACCACCTCAACAACCCCTCCTCAGCTTCTGGACAATCGTTTTGGTAATCCCGCACCTCCTCCTAATTTCCAAACTCCGAATTCTCTGCATTATATTCACACCACACATTGACCTCAGACATGACATCTCCACTGCCTCCAGCCTTCTCCTCGTTGCAACATTTATCACCCATGCTTCACACCCATATAAGAGCGTTGGTATAACTATACTCTCATACATTCCCCTCTTTACTTCCATGGACAAGGTTCTTTGTCTCCACAGACTCCGAAGTGCTCCACTCACCCTTTTCCCTCATCAATTCTATGATTCACCTCATCCTTCATAGACCCATCCGCCGACATGTCCACTCCCAAATATCTGAATACATTCACCTCCTCCATACTCTCTCCCTCCAATCTGATATCCAATCTTTCGTCACCTATTCATTTTGTTATCCTCATCACCTTACTCTTTCCTATATTCACTTTCAATTTTCTTCTTTTACACACCCTACCAAATTCATCCACCAACCTCTGCAGCTTCTCTTCAGAATCTCCCAAAGCACAGTGTCATCAGCAAAAAGCAACTGTGACAACTCCCACTTTGTATTTGCTTCTTTATCTTTTAGCCCAACACCTCTTGCCAAGACCCTCGCATTCACTTCTCTTACAACCCCATCTATAAATATATTGAACAACCACGGTGACATCACACATCCTTGTCTAAGGCCCACTTTTACTGGGAAAAAGCCCCCTTCCCTCCTACACACTCTAACCTGAGCCTCACTATCCTCATAAAAACTCTTCACTGCTTTCAGTAACCTTCCTCCTATTCCATACACCTGCAACATCTGCCACATTGCCCCCCTATCTACCCTATCATACGCCTTTTCCAAATCCATAAATGCCACAAAAACATCTTTACCCTTATCCAAATACTGTTCACCTATATGTTTCACTGTAAACACTTGGTCTACACACCCCCTACCTTTCCTAAAGCCCCTTGTTCATCTGCTATCCTGCTTTCTGTTTTACTCTTAATTCTTTCAATAATAACTCTACCATACACTTTACCAGGTACACTCAACAGACTTATTCCCCTATAATTTTTTGCACTCTCTTTTGTCCCCTTTGCCTTTATACAAAGGAACAATACACGCTCTCTGCCAATCCCCAGGTACCTTACCCTCTTCCATACATTTATTAAATAATAGCACCAACCACTCCAAAATTATATCCCCACCTGCTTTTAACATTTCTATCTTTATCCCATCAATCCCAGCTGCCTTACCCCTTTCATTCTACCCACTGCCTCACGAACTTCCCCTACACCCACAACTGGCTCTTCCACACTCCTACAAGATGTTATTCCTCCTTGCCCTACACACGAAATCACAGCTTCCTTGTCTTCATCAACATTTAACAAATCCTCAAATATTCCCTCCATCTTCCCGATACCTCTAACTCTCCATTTAATAACTCTCCTCTCCTATTTTTAACTGTCAAATCCATTTGTTCTCTAGGCTTCCTCAACTTATTAATCTCATTCCAAAACTTTTTCTTATTTTCAACAAAATTTGCTGATAACATCTCACCCACTCTCTCATCTGCTCTCTTTTACATTGCTTCACCACTCTTTTAACCTCTCTTTTTCTCTCCATATACTCTTCCCTCCTTGCATCACTTCTACTTTGTAAAAACCTCTCATATGCTAACTTTTTCTCCTTACTACTCTCTTTACATCATCATTCCACCAATCGTTCCTCTTCCCTCCGCACCCACTCGCCTGTAACCACAAACTTCTGCTGAACACTCTAACACTACATTTTTAAATCTACCCCATACATTTTCGACCCCATTGCCTACACTCTCACTAGCCCATCTATCCTCCAATAGTTGTTTATATCTTACCCTAACTGCCTCCTCTTTTAGTTTATAAACCTTCACCTCTCTTTTACTTACTGATTCTATTTTCCTTGTATCCCATCTACCTTTTACTCCCACTGTAGCTATAACTAAAAAGTGATCTGATATATCTGTAGCCCCTCTATAAACATGTACATCCTGAAGTCTACTCAACAGTCTTTTATCTATCAATACATAGTCCAACAAACTACTGTCATTACGCCCTACATCATATCTTGTATACTTATTTATCCTCTTTTTCTTAAAATATGTATTACCTATAACTAAACCCTTTCTATACAAAGTTCAATCAAAGGGCTCCCATTATAAATTACACCTGGCACCCCAAACTTACCTACTACACCCTCTCTGCATGTTTCTCCCACTTTAGCATTTAGGTCCCCTACCACAATTACTCTCTCATTTGGTTCAAAAGTTCCTATACATTCGCTTAACATCTCCCAAAATCTCTCTCTCTCCTCTACACTCCTCTCTTCTCCAGGTGCATACACGCTTATTATGACCCACTTTTCGCATCCGACCCTTATTTTAATCCACATAATCCTTGAATTTACACATTTATATTCCATATAATATATATATATATATATATATATATATATATATATATATATATATATATATATATATATATATATATATATATATATATATATATATATATATATATATATATATATATATATATATATATATATGCTGAATTCTAGACAGGCGAATATTCAAAACACTGATTTCTGCGAGGAGCTCGAACCTACGAACCTTGCAACAAGGTACGCAGTGCTTTACCGACCGTACCACACTGGACCAATACCTTGGCGCCCAGATCATGCTAGACGTTTTGATCCAAGGTAGCCAGCTTTAAACCTTGTTCCAAGATTCGTAGGTTCGAGTCTCCTTCGGACATAGATCAGTGTTTGTGAATATTTCGCCTGTTCTGCGAATTCTAAGCTTTGTAAAAATGTCTAGTTGGTCGATGCATACAGGGGATGAGATGAAAAGCTGAAATCCACCTGCCTGAAAGCTGGCTGCCTTTGATCAAAACGTCTAGAGTGAGCTGGACGCCAAGGTATTAGTCCAGTGTGGTACGGACGGTAAAACACTGCGTTTCTTATTGCAAAGTTCGCATGTTCGAGTCTCCTTCGGCCAGAGATCAGTGTTTATATATATATATATATATATATATATATATATATATATATATATATATATATAAATATATATATATATATATATATATATATATATATATATATATATATATATATATATATATATATATATATATATGTGTGTGTGTGTGTGTGTGTGTGTGTGTGTGTGTGTGTACTCACATAATCACCTAATTGTGGTTGCAGGGGTCGAGACTCAGCTCCTGGCCCCGCCTCTTCGCTGTCTGCTACTGGGTCTCTGCTCTCCCTGCTCCATGAGCTTTATCATACCTTGTCTTAAAACTATGTATGGTTCCTGCCTCCACTATATCTTTCTCTAGACTATTTCACTTCCTGACTACTCTGTGGCTGAAGAAATGCTTCCTAACATCCCTTTGACTCATCTTAGTCTTCAGCTTCCAGTTGTGTCCCCTTGTTTCTGTGTTCCCTCTCTGGAACATCCTGTCACTGTCTACCTTGTCAATTCCCCGCAGTATTTTGTATGTCGTTATCATGTCTCCTCTGACCCTTCTTTCCTCCAGTGTTGTTAGTCCTATTTCCCTCAACCTTTCTTCATAAGACAGACCCCTGAGTTGTGGAACTAACCTTGTCGCAAACCTTTGCACTTTCTCTAGTTTCTTTACGTGCTTGACCAGGTGTGGGTTCCAGACTGGTGCTGCATATTCTAGTATGGGCCTGACGTACACGGTATACAGTGTCTTGAACGATTCCTTGTTAAGGTAACGGAACGCTAATCTTAGGTTTGCCAGTCGCCCATATGCTGCCGCAGTTATCTGGTTGATGTGTGCCTCCGGAGACGTGCTTGGCGTTATACTCACTCCAAGGTCTTTCTCCTTTGCCGAGGTTTGTAGCCTTTGCCCGCCTAGCTTGTACTCTGTCAGCGGTCTTCTTTGCCCTTCTCCGATCCTCATGACTTTGCATTTGGAGGGATTGAATTGGAGAAGCCAATTGCTAGACCAGATGTCGAGCTTGTCCAGGTCTGTTTGCAGCCCTGCCTGGTCCTCTTCCGATGTGATTCTCCTCATTATTTTAACATCATCCGCGAATAGAGACACTTCTGAGTCTATCCCGTGTGTGTGTGTGTGTGTGTGTGTGTGTGTGTGTGTGTATGAATAGAGACACTTCTGAGTCTATCCCGTGTGTGTGTGTGTGTACTCACCTAATTGTACTCACCTAATTGTGGTTGCAGGGGTCGAGACTCAGCTCCTGGCCCCGCCTCTTCGCTGTCCGCTACTGGGTCTCTGCTCTCCCTGCTCCATGAGCTTTATCATACCTCGTCTTAAAACTATGTATGGTTCCTGCCTCCACTATATCTTTCTCTAGACTATTTCACTTCCTGACTACTCTGTGGCTGAAGAAATGCTTCCTAACATCCCTTTGACTCATCTGAGTCTTCAGATTCCAGTTGTGTACCCTTGTTTCTGTGTTCCCTCTCTGGAACATCCTGTCCCTGTCTACCTTGTCGATTCCCCGCAGTATTTTGTATGTCGTTATCATGTCTCCTCTGACCCTTCTTTCCTCCAGTGTTGTTAGTCCTATTTCCCTCAACCTTTCTTCATAGGACAGACCCCTGAGTTGTGGAACTAGCCTTGTCGCAAACCTTTGCACTTTCTCTAGTTTCTTTACGTGCTTGACCAGGTGTGGGTTCCAGACTGGTGCTGCATATTCTAGTATGGGCCTGACGTACACGGTGTACAGTGTCTTGAACGATTCCTTGTTTAGGTGTGTGTGTGTTAGTTACCATTTTGTCCTAGGCACATGTCGATTAGACACTAGGCCTGTTGTATGTATGTGTGTGTGTGTGTGTATGTGTGTAAGGAAACACTTCGAAATGTTTCCGCCCCGTTGGGAATTGAACCCGGGCCCTCCGTGCGTGAAGCGAGAGCTTTACCACCATGTGTGTGTGTGTGTGTGTGTGTGTGTGTGTGTGTGTGTGTGTGTGTGTATGTGTGTGTGTGTGTGTGTGCATTAGAGATGTGCCAAAGTATTGATATCAAATGGGTATTAACCATTTTTTTATATATCAGTGAAATAAATGCTGGTAACAGCCAATACTTTTAAAATATTAATATTTTAAGAATATTTATCCCGGAGCTGCAGTCAGTCCTAGGACCACGGTTCAAACCCCCTGACCATATCTCTGTTTATTCATTTACAGTCGTTTATTACGACTTAAAATGAGTTGATGAAGTATATGGCTTTAATATGGGAGTTAAGGATAGATTTACTGCTAAATTTCCTGAGCTGTGGAGAGGAGTCAGTAAGGTTTCAGTTGATGTCACAGACAGAAACAATGTAGAGAAGTAGCTTTCGAGTCTTTCCTATTAGAAGCTCCGTAGGTCAGCAGTCAAGCGTTGGATCTGTCAATCTCAGGACTACGGTTAATTAAAGCCTCCTGTCGTTTTTGTTTATTCACGTTAGTTATTTATTACGACTTAAAAATGGCTCCTATCCGAGTCTAGACACTGGATCTCATAACCAGGAGTTCCAGGCTCGTGATAAGTTAATTTCATCAAATTCTGCCAAGTGCAGTGAACTTCGAAAGAGATTTTTGAATGCCTAACAATTAGCAAGCGAGCAAAATTATTTACATTGTCAGTTAACAGCAGGATTCGAGCCTGCGCACTTTGCATCAAAGTACACAGTACTTTGATGCAGGACACACTTTGACTACAATAATACGTCTATATTCAGCTCACATTCAATAGGTACCATCCGGCTTAATTAATTACTAAGATACAATGATAGGCTTGGTTCGTTAAGATCACGGCAGAGCAGAAATGCAGTTTCCTCCTCCAGAACATATTGCTTTGCAGGACTAATATGACAGAGTGCCATCTTGAAGGAGCATGCTCCAAGTAAACATAACTGACGAACATCGTGGAACAGTTAAAGATGAGAGTGGATAAGAGCAGCGATACCAGAGGCTTCCTTCTCAGACAAAGTATGCAACAAATTAGAAAAGTTTCCCAGCATCTGAGAGTTCTAGTTTTATCTTTACTCCACGAGAACCATCAAGAGAAAAGAGAAGAATAGCTTCCTGCTGTACATCAAGATTCCTTACAGGATAATCAAGATAGACAAAACTCATTTGACAAACATTTGAGGTAAAAAGGAAGACAGATCCACAATAACCCTTGAGCTGATTAATATAGATGTGAGAAGACTTTCCTTTACAACGTGACTGAATCACATAGTTATACTCGGTCACTGAAGTGTCCTCAAACCTGACCTGTAAAGAATAACCTACAACAGGTCGCTGAGCCATTAACAGGTAACCTGGATTAAATGATCTTAGTACTGCCGTCTTATAATACTGCTCCTTCATATGCATCTATATAACATACAAATGGTGTGCAGTCTTGTCTCTCAATAAGCTAATTTCTCTCTAACGGCATCAGGAGAGGTAGGAACAGTGGGATTAGTTTCCCCTAGGTATGCCTTATATAGTACACCCATAGGACGTCTTTCAGAATAACCAAATATTAATTCAAAATAGGAACCTGCTAACTCTCATGAATGACAAACAGTAAAAGAGGGCAAGAGTAAGATCTCACGATGAATTTTTTTATAGGTCTGGTGAATCCTGCTTATAGGCCCTGTGATTATAGGGGGTAAGAAGTGGAAAGAGAAGATTTAATTCCTAACTGTGATAATTCCTCTTTGATTATCTTACAGGTATAAAAACGTCTTTAGTCAGACTGAATTTCTCTGGGGATTCCATCCTGAGAGAAAAAATTCAGCAATACCTTGCCAATGTTTCTAGAATTATTTTATGTCATATGTATAGCCTCATGACATCTTAGTAGAGTCTAGAATAGAGAATATTGATTCAATTACTTAGCGTGTGGCAGGGAAACAACACATTGTATTATTAATAGTCTAGACAATGATTCGCCGAGAGGATGAATAGGAAATACTGTAATTGGTTTATTAACTTGATTTGGATAAAAAACTCTCTGACCACAAATGTCACAACACTTTATGAAATCAGCCACATACTTTCTCATTCCATGTCATATGAAATATATAGATATTTTCCTGCAAGTTTTTTTAAATTCAAGGTGGCCACTCATGAGTAAATTGTAGCACCTGCTTTTTGGGAGATCTATCTTGTGACATAGTGTAGGTAAAACTTTGCTGCTCAGAGTGAAGAGCATTCCTAGGCAAAAGAATATTCGCCTGGGCATAATAACAGTTATATTAACTTTAAATAAATATCTTGCTTATCAAGGAAACAGTTCCAGCTTGCTCATTAAATCCTGAATAGTAATGAGAGAAACAATCACCTTCTGAGCAGGAGTTATGTTACTAGGTATATCTGAATTTCGTAATAATGACCTGGAGAGTGTACAAAGAACTTCCACGACACATATAAGTATGATAAAGCACCTAAATTACTGGGAACGGTTGAAGGCTCTTAATTTGTATTCCCTGGAACGCAGGCGAGAGATGTATATGAAAATATACACTTGGAAAATCCTTGAGGGATTAGTACCAAACTTGCACACGAGAATCATTCCCTATGAAAGCGAAGGACTCGACAGGAGATGCAACATTCCCCCAATGAAAAGCAGGGGCGCCACGAGTACACTGAGAGACAACACAGTAAGTGTCAGGGGCCCAAGACTGTTCAACTGCCTCCCAGCATAAATAAGGGGGATTATCAATAGACCTCTAGCTGTCTTCAAGAAGGCACTGGACAGACACCTAAAGTCAGTACCTGATCATCCAGGCTGTGGTTCGTACGTCAGTTTGCGTGCTGACACCAGACCCGGTCTGGTGTCAGACCGGGTCGCGGAGCCGTTGACCCCCGAAACAGTCTCCAGGTATACTCCAGGTAACACTAAATAAAAGCCCAGTCCCCGATTGTCACACCCCGGAAGGGAAATGACTAGGGGCACCTCACAGATTTTCCAAGAAATAATTACATCATTCCCGATGAACAATTGAACGCCCTTCGGTGGAAATATTTGGCATTACCCGACAATCGGACTTCGTGCATATTATTTACTCTCTATGTAGAGTCTATGTACAGTGATCTTCATGAAATGACCCCGATAAGACTACTAGAGTATCTATGTTAGGACTATGACTTTCATCCAGAGATGCTGAATAATAGTGAGACCTGAATCATAGTGTGTGCTGAATCATAGAGATAGGCTCTGGTGACTCTAACTCTGACCCTAAACTAGAATATCTATTAAAGTAATACATACTTTAGCCGATCTGTAGAAACAACTTATTGCCTTCTCTGCCAAGTGTGCTTGTAGGTACTCAAGGTGAGACTGCCTTTGAAGACGTTACTCAGGTATATTTTCTCGCTCATTTTTCCTATCTGTCTATGAGTATCTTAAAACAACATTTTTCCTACAGTAGAAACAGCGCACCTGACTAGAAGCAGTCTTGGAAGAACCACACTCTTCCTTAGGTTTAAATAAAGTATGAGGAGGATTAAGATGATTAAACAATCACGATGGTAGTATTTGATCGCGCCTTTCAGGGAAAAACTTTGTTTCTGTTTCCTACCCCACTGCTTACTCTTCTGGAAGCGAGTTATTCTGTGACCTTAGTCGCCTTAAGTAACTCTGTATACCTGTCGGCAGCCTGAACTAATTCAAAAACATTTGTAAGACAAAGGTCTCATCTAAGTGATGCAGAATATTCAGAGAATATTAATTGGAGAAGATATTATAGGCATCAACTACACCTGTAACCTTACACCAAAGCATCAGAGAAGTTTGCTTAGCCACGGCGAATGCGTAATTTTCTAAAATCCTACAAATACTTTTATGTAATTAATACTTACGCCTTAAACAACGTGTCCTTGACAACATTATTTCTATAATATATTCTTTAGTAAATGAAACGGTACATAACTGCGATTTTCCAGTTGAATGAGAACGTAAGAATACCGCTTAACACAGTTTTAGCCAACCTAGCAAATACGATCGATTCTCAAATATATCAAAATAATTCTCTGGTTTTTCCTCTGTGAAAATAAGTTCCATTACGGCAGCCCTTTGTACATCAAAATGAGTTAGTGATACCCACACGCTTATTTACCAGTCTGTATGTTGCTTGTGCTGAGCTGGGAGATATGTTCCTAGAATAATTTAACAATCTGTCCTCTCTGCTCCACTGTTTTTTTCTTATTCTACCATTGAAAATTCTTAGTTGTCAATAAACGCTTCTCTTTAAAAAATCTAACTGCATAGAAGTTAATATATTTCATCTTTATTTAAGAACAGGATACTCCCAGGTAAGACCCATGCGGGTGAAGGGAGATTTGGAAAGAGGAAGATAACTGGGTGAGAGGAATGGATAAGAGAATGAAGAAAAAAGGGCCATAGCTAAACCCAGCTGCATAGCGATGGTTGGCAAGGTAGAGGGAATAGTTGCTGGGCCGTGCTGACTGCAAGAGCGTGTTTGGCGCAATGGTAGTACTGGACTGGGTTTGGGAGGCAAAGGACATTTACACAGGTGTCGGCACAATGTCAAGGCTGGTTTGCTGGTGTCTGCTTCTCAAATGCAATTATGGGTTGGAGAGGAGAAGACATGGTAGTTGGCTTGGTAAAAGGACGTCTTTTAAGGTCCACCCCTGCAGAGGGAAGGGCAGAGATTAATAATTAGAGGTTATGGGTAAGGTTTAGGAATAGAAAGGAGGAAGACCAGGATTGTATAGGGATTGGAAGAGGTTTAGTGTTGTCTGGCCGTCTAATTACTTCGTCAAGGAAGGTTGTCCAAGTGTCTTGGTGGATTTCTAGTCGGTCTAACTGTCTGTCACCGAGTTCTTTCCAGAACACGTTCAGCGCCGGGGTATTTTACCCTTTTGCATAAATAAACATGTCCTCTCTGCTCCACTGTTTTTTTCTTAATCTACCATTGAAAATTCTTAGTTGTTAATAAACGGTTCTCTTGAAAAAATCTAACTGCATAGAAGTTAATATATTTCATCTTTATTTAAGTCTTTTGGTATTTTGAGAGTTGCAAAATTCAAATGCTTACTCACAATAGGATAAAACGGAAATATACTGGGTCTAACAGAGTAAGATTATTCACTGACATTACTGCCTAAGACTAGCAGATCATTTTGATAAACTACTAGATGCAACATAGCTTCCTCTGGGCGTGTTGGGTCCTTACTCTCTGTAACACCTCTTGCATTTACACTCATCCATTTGTACATTAATTAAGAAATTAATAATGATCAAAATTATAGTTCCATTTGCTCAATTACTGATTTTTTTCTCGGATTTTATGCCTCTATGATAAGACCCTCCTCTTTTCTACGATTAATAAATTATTATTATTATTATTATTATTATTATTATTATTATTATTATTATTATTATTATTTTAATGAAAGAAGCAGAAGCCGAGAAGACCTTAAACTAGTAAATATAATTGTAAAATTGCTAAATATAAATTCACTATTCAAAAGTAAAGTAAAGTGGCATTTGCAGTAATTATAATCATCATTATTATTATAATTATTAACTGCGTCCATGGGTCAGAATCGAAGAATAATACAAAAAAGAACGTCCTCAATACTTTCGTTTATATTTATAGAAAAAGCCAAATATATAAAATATAATGAAATACACTCAAATTTATTATTATTACACTTATTTAATAACATAAAAGATAATCATAAATGAAGATATAGAATCATGTAATAGGTTCCAAATATTTACATTTAAATGGCCTAATATTAGTATTTGCTTACAATTACAGAGTAAAAAGGAGGCTGGAAGCCAAATCATATATTTAGATACTGTACAAAGTTTGTAAAAGTATAGGAAAGTCTACAACAGAGGGATTGGATCCCTGTTGGATGATAGAATCTTACACTAATGTATACACTTAACCACTGGGTGTTTTAGTAACTCACTACACAGATACGCATCATACTGGAACCTAACAATAAGATGGACAGCAGGCGCGGTTTGCGCTCCCCGTCCATCTGTTTATTCATCCATAGTTGTTTATTAAGACTTTTCTGTGTTCATATATATATATTTTTTTTATTTTTTTTAATGATCAAAATATATAGAGAGGTACCACTTCTAGAACTTGCTGGGGACCCTCATCCTCAGAGAAGACAATAAACGTACCTCAGGGAAAACTCGAGGTTCTTCCCGGAGCTGTTAGAATATTTTCTTCTCCTACCACCCCCTATATATATTGAATCAGTGCTTTATTAATAGACAGAATACATTGACAGAAAACACAAACATGAACATGAATACTTTGGTACAATATATCAAACATTATGAATCTCTTCCAGCTCCTCCGAAGCCGGACGCGAGCCCAGTACGCAGCATGCATTTCCCCTCTGGATGGCCACACTGGTGGTGTCGATGAGTCTGGAACCTAGTTCTTTAAGGAAACGTGTTGCATTTTTTCCCCACGCTCCCAAGGTCTCTGATCCCACATGGACAAATTGATACTGTTTGCTTATGGCCCTGTACTTGCCGATCTTGTACTCCTCCCTGTGGTCAGCAGCTCCTTCCTGTCGCCCGACACTGTGATGGATGTAGGTGTCAGTCAGTGTCGACACACAGGTATAGTCCCATGCTAAGAGCTTGCCATTCTTCCAAGGATAGATGGTGATCCCGTCGGGGCGGTTTGCTGGGTTGTGGGCATTGTTGGCTGCTAGTGATCGGGGCTCTCTCTCGGCTGGGCATCCAGCTGTAGCAAGGGTTCTCTTTATGATGACGTTGACTTCATTGTGTCTTGCATGCCAACCCTTGGTTTTAGAACAGTTAAGACCATGTAGACCATATTGGTCGGCTTGCGCATCGCCGCAAATACACGTATATTCCGTGTGAATAGGGGCAGCAAGGCTCAGAACCACTGCAATACGAAGGGTCTTAGGGTCCAGGCGTGTTCCCATGGCCGAAATGGGAACTGTTTGGAGGAAGTCCCTAGAGTGATGTGCACTCACGGCTAGGAGACGGGCAGTCTCCCTGTCTGATGTTACAGCCCTGACTAAAAAACTGGTGGCCTGGTTACAAAAGTTCTCGCTTCCCTCGTTGAGCGTCCGGGTTCGATTCCCGGCGAGGATAGATACACTTGGCGTGTTTCCTTACACCGTTGTCTATGTCCATCCATTAGTAAAGTGGGTACCTGGGTGTTAGTCGACTGGTGTGGGTCGCTTCTTGGAACAATTGACCTAATTTGCCCGAAATGCTCTGCATAACAATGGGCTTTCTATGTAGCATAATGTCAGCTAGGCCTGTACACCTTGTACGTGTACATGTAGAAATAAATATATTATTATTATTAACATGTTCTCTGTACATCAAACATAGAAATAATATTAATTCCAAAATTACAGATACAGAGAATGTGAATAACATATAACCACTTTATGTATGAAAGATACAGAGGTAACGCCATGTTTCTTCTCTGTAAATCTCTCACAGAAATATCATCATATCCAGCATTATGTTGTCGGGTTACTGTAGAGGTAGTGTGAGTGAAGGAGAAATGCTGGATAATACAACACTTGTAGACTGGAGAGGTTCTATTGGGCAGACAAATTGTATGAGAGCCAAGGACCAGGTTCCAATGGGAGTCGACATTGCCTTCAGAACAGTTGTTGTTCAACTCTCCTGCGTGATCACTGGTGGAGTGGGCTGACACCTGCGCAGGCACACTAGCGAGGAGTAAGTGAAACAGTCTCAGGCTGGCATGAAATTACAGTGATGAATACTTTTACACATACATACAGAGAGAAGGAGACATATATAGATACACACACACACACACACACACACACACACACACACACACACACAGAAGATGATAAATGAGCTTCATAGTAAACTCATATATATTATATAGTGTTTACGAACTATATTTAAAAAAAAAAAAAAAAAATACACTGGGAAGGAGAACAATATGCATGACGTCTGAGCCTTCATCTCAAATATTTAATCTAGCTTCCCGGTGGTGTACCTTTGCCGAGGTTGCTGCAGGAATTGTTCTTCTGAATCGCAACACTGAGTCTCTAGAAGAAGCTTGTCTCTCTGGGGTTCATGGTTTCCTTAACGAGTTTTTCACCTAATTCTTTAAGGAATCTGAGAACACTTTTGCCCCATGCTCCGGGTGTTTCCGACTCCACTGGGCCGACGTTACAGCATGGTGGCAGCCATCTGTATCTGTTGGTCTTCTGGGCCTTCCTGAAACTGGCGGCTTCAGAGTATTTTAAGTAGAGGTCACTCAACGTAGACGCTCAGATGTAGTCTAATGTAATCTGCTTACCGTCCTTCCAGAGTACCAGTAGTAGTAGTAGTGGTGGTGGTACTTCTAGTAGTGGTGGTGGTAGTAGTGGTGGTGGTAGTAGTAGCAGTAGTAGTAGAAGTAGTAGTAGCAATAACAGTAACAGGAGTAGTAGTAGAAGTAGTAGTAAAAGTAGTAATATTAGTATCAGTGGTAGTAGTAGTAATAATAGTAGTAGTAATATTATTAGTAGTAGTTGTAATAGCAGTAATAATGGTAGTAGTAGTAGTAAGGGTAATAGTAGTAAAAGGACTAGTGAATGTAACTTTTGGTTGTTATGTGATGATGGGAATCATTGTTTTGAGTACATCTCTCGCTAGTACTTAAGAGCTGACGAAACTTCATTTTGTTTAATTGTGTTTTAAATGGCGATTAAGGATGATTCAAGTCATTTTGTGCTTATGTTTTCTCACCTCACCTTCTTATATATACATATCGTCTGTGTCCATTGATTGTAATGGCTCAGGGAAGCTCTTGGAGACCGAGAAATTGCAAGATTAAAATGTCACATTAATTACACATGTACTTTTTGCGTAACATATTGTGGGTAATTCTACCAACATTATTACACGATTCCCTTGCATAAAGGTAAAAGAAAACCTTAAGTATCATTTATTCTCGCATCCTTAATTTTCGATATTTCATTTGCAAATCCAAGAAAATGGGCCTTATATAGCCTCATAAAAAAGACTTTAGAAGTCTAGACAAGAGTTTAGACGACCTGGGGCCTAATTTTAAGAAAAACATCTAATTTGCATCTCCGGTGTGTGTATTTGTGTGTACGAAAATGTGTTTCAAAGTTAATTTTTTTGTTATCAAAATTGGATGCATCTGCAACGTTCTGCTAGTCTATTCAATATGATAGTTGCACAGTGGGAACTAAAGCTAATTGTTTTTTTCCTGTAATTTTCTATCATGCCTAATGGGGTTCATACCCAGTGATGAAATCTATTATTAGGGTCATGTCAGTGTGTGTGGGAGAGGGGCGGGGTATGGGAGTTGCTCAGAATAATCATGCTACTTATTCGTAGTGTTAAGATGATCCAGCCATAATTGGTATAATTTTATAGCTCCAAGAAAAAACCAAATCCATCAATGAGACATAAAGAAACCTTGGGAAAAATAAAGAAATTAACCTACACGTGATATTCATAACATTCCACATCAGAGGATGAGAGATGTTTTTGTGACAGGATTGAGGAAGGAACCATGAATCATGAATGCTGTAACTCAATGTTATTAGATATTTATATCAAACGCAGTCGAATGTCTCTTTCCCTCTCTAATCAGTTATTCTTCCCATCCTTCCGCAAATAACGAAATACAGGACTCTTACTGCAGGGGTCATTTATGTGCCTATTGTCAACAAAATTTGTAGTCCGACAGTTGAATTTTATTGGCTGGAGTTGTATATAGTAACTCTACTTCTACCCCCACCACACCCCTGAAGCCAGCGGTACACACCTGAAGCCAGCGGTACACACCTGAAGCCAGTGGTACTCACCTGAAGCCAGATGTACACACCTGAAGCCAGCGATACACACCTGAAGCCAGCGGTACACACCTGAAGCCAGCGGTACACACCTGAAGCCAGCGGTACCCACCTGAAGCCAGCGGTACACACCTGAAGCCAGCGGTACACATGCTCTGTCGTTTGTTAGTGTATATGCTGAACAATGAAAGTTTATTTTAATATATTTTTAAGGAATGAAGATGTTTATAATATTATATAGGAAGATTACATAAGTCCTATTCAAATACAAAAGTTCTTACTCTGGTACTTGTCTAACCAATTTTTAAAGCTATCCAAGGTAATAACATCAATAACCCAAATAACCTATTCTAGGAGAAGTTTGACATAGATTATTGTTTGTACTGGTGAATTGATATATTCAATTACTTGTTATGCTATTATGTGCTGAATAATAGCATAAAAAGTCGCTACAACATGGTATATTTTACAGCACACCATGGTTATTAGAGTATTATTTTAAATTATATGTGACACGAATTACTAATATTCTGTAAGACATTATGTAGACCGAGACTCATCACCCAGCTCAACAATCCAAATTATGCTACACATGAGTAGATATGACTGATGTATGATGATTATGGACCTGTCATCATAACACTTCCCTTACAATATATTCATTCACCTTTTCAATTTTTTTTATAATATTGAATATAATATTAAAACGGTAATTAATTCATGTCGGCATTCATAAATCTACTTTTATATAAATACGTACACAGAAAGTACCTGCAATTAATTTTGTCAACCAGTCGCCATCTTTGTTACAAGCTGCGCTAAATCATTCATGAAAATAGTCTTTACTCCTCTGTTTACTACATCTGAGTTATCTGATGTTATTTCTTCCTAGGAGAGAGAGAGTAGAGGAACTTTTTTCCGCAACTGTACATGATAGATGAGGTGAATCTGAGGAACTGTCCCTCACAAGTAAATTTTTCATCCTATGTAATAATAAATCTTTGCACAACTAATATTCCAGTAATCTAATTCAGTAAATCACAATTGGACCGAAAATGTTCAATATTTTCCACACAAGGCATCACTTAGCAACCTAGGTGTCTGTGGACAAACAAGGCATCATTGAGCAATCAAGATAACATTTGACAACCAAGACAACCTAGGCATCACTAAAACGAGGGCCTCACTTGACAAACAAGGCATTAAGTAATAATTCATTACTAGACAACCAAAGAAATATTGGACAACCAGAGCACCACTATGCAGATTAGCAAACGCTGAACAACCAAGGCATCACTGAACAACCAAGACATCTCTGAAGAACTAAAGCATCATTAGACAGCGAAGGCATCACTAAACTACCAAGACATAACTGGAGAACTAAGGTATCACTAGAGAGCCAAGGCATCAATGAACGACCAGGGCATCAATAGAGAACAAAGGAATCACAAGACAGTCAAGATATCACTAGAGAGCCAAGGCATCAATGAACGACCAGGGCATCAATAGAGAACAAATGCATCACAAGACATCCAAGGCATCACTAGAGAGCTATGGCATTACTGGACAACCATGGCATCTCTGGACAGGAACTTCCACGTTCGTAACAATCTTCTCAATATATGTTATTTGCTGTTTTTTTGCCGCCTTCCAGAAAGCAGAGGCGCTTAACTGGACCGCTCCTCAATCTCTCGGACCATTAGGATCCAATCATGTAATAAAAGTGACTCGCTCGAGATCTGACAATAGCATAACGTAAGGGAAGACCGAACCTTTTTCTCTTTATAATATGTTCCGATGTAACTCCTTCTGATGAGACAGCTTTTCCCAGAGACTATTGAGTTTAGGATAATATATGGTATTGGAGACTATTGGAATTGTAAGGCGGCAGCAGTTAGACATACTCTACTTTATTGGGTATTGAAGCGTTGTTAGGATTTCCAATAAAGCAATTAACAATGTTAAAGATGTACTGATAATGTCCGTAATAATTCTGAATACAGAGATCGAAATGATGGGGATACATTCTTCTGTTTATTTTATGTGTGAATATATTTATAATGAATAAACGAATTCAAATTCTTAATAAAACACGGGAATATTTTTTATCTATACAATCTAAGCATCAGAAAATAAGAGTTTTGAACGATGTGAAATGTTTAACCTTTGATCTAATTTCAGAGGGAAACACGTTTATTATCTAGACAATGTGATTATGTACACACACACACACGCACACATACACACACACATACACACGCACTCACACACACACACACACACACACACACACGCACACATACACACACACATTAGGTGAGTACATACACACGCACGCACACACACACACACACACACACACACACACACCCCGGTGGCCTAGTGGGTAAAGCTCTTGCTTCACGCACGGAGGGGCCGGGTTCAATTCCCGGTGGGGCAGAAACATTTCGAAGTGTTTCCTTACATACACATACACACACACATATATACAACAGGCCTAGTGTCTAATTGACATGTGCCTAGGACAAAATGGTAACTAACTAACTAACACACACACGTACACACTCAAAACTAGATGCATTTCCATTCCTGCGAGATCCAACAAAAGGTATCCCTGTATGCATACCTGCAGGCTCTGGTACGTCAATGAATACATCTGAATAGACTAATGCAGTGGTTGGAGAAGCGGCAGATAGTAGTTTATTATAGACAATTGCACACACACACACACACGTCACACATACACTTACATTCCTATATTGCTCATGTATTTATGAATACATCTTATCACAGCAAACTACCAGAGGTTACAGATTCTTAAGAGCATTATATTGTCAGTTTCTTATCCAAAATGCCCATAGCACCATATGTATTTTATGTACATAATAAAAATGAGTATAATACAAAAGTATAATAAGATTTACATAAAGAATTGTATAAGAGTTTCTGTTCTAAATTATTCAGTTTGTATTAAACTTAAGTGTTGGTTGGTTTGTTTTCATTCATTTTTTTTTCCAAAAGCGCCATTGAGAAGCCACAGGATATCTGGGCCAGAATTATAAACAAAACTGTTGCAAAACCAGAAACAGGTCAGTGCTAGAATAGCATAAAAAAGTTGACCTTTTTATTGTGTGTAGATATTTATAACACTGGGAGCCTGTCCGGGGTGTTGATCCAAGGTGTTGGAGAGATTGTCAAGTCAGGCACTTTGTGTACCATCCTCAGATTAAAGAGTTCGGTATGGTACACCATATGTGGTAGATGTGTATATCATTCCGATTCTCTTGATCCAAGAAAATGGAGATACTTTCAATAAGATCTTCCTCTTAGACTTTCATCGTTGGTTTCGTTACCCTTCCATTTCGTGCTGGTCCCATCGTTACTCCTCCACTTCGTGCTGGTCCCATCGTTACTCCTCTACTTCGTGCTGGTCCCATCGTTACTCCTCCACTTCGTGCTGGTCCCATCGTTACTCCTCCACTTCGTGCTGGTCTCATCGCTAATGGTCACTTTGAGAGGATGGAATGTTTAATGCAGATGACGACTGCACAGACAGACGCCCAGAGGAAATTGAATGAAGAAGAATTCCAGAAAGAAACAGTTCACTTTGAAAGGCAACAGTATACCACCAGATCTGATCAACGTGGTAGCACAATTCAGGACATATTTAACGTGCAGAAACCAGCCTCGATGGTTGCAAAGTTCCTTGAAAGAGATTTAGACACGTACTTTGATGTCTTTGAGAGCCAGACACGTGCAATAGGTATGGGAAGGGCGTGCAAGTGGTGCAATATACGTGAGGGAGGGGTGTGTGGAAGGTGATAGGGTGGGGAACAGTTGCAATAAGGGTGGGAAAAAAAGACAGTGGAATGAATAGAGTGCGATAGAAGTGAGGAGGAGAGCGAGAGGGGGGGTGGCAAGATTGAGGTGGAAGCGATGTATGAGGGAAGTCAATGGGGTGTGTGAAGAATGTAAATAGGCAGGTACATAATGAACGCCATTAAGAGGAAAGTGAAAAGAGTGTGGTACGGTTACTATAAAGTGGAAGGGGTGTGGGAGGAGTGTAAGACGGGTGCAAGAGAGGTATGGGAGAGATGTCAGTGGAAGCAGTGTTATAAGATTAATATTAAAGCAATTAGTACTGTGACCTGATAAGAAATCATATAAAAATATCAACAGAAAATTACACCAAGGAATAAAAATATATTATATTAATAGTAACAAATTGGAATGCGGGGGTCTGCTTTAACCTACTTTTACCATAAAGTATAAACCATGTGCAACTGAATGGCTATGTTACACAAAAGGACACAAGTGCAACTAATATTCTGAAAAGTTTTGCCTAAACAGCCAACACAGTAGGCGTCTTCAGTCAAATACAGAGGCAACAGAATGAACAGAGATGTGAAGACGATGTAAGCAGTCCGTCACTCTGGAAGACAGTTTTGAGAAGGTCAATGTTATACTTTTAGTACTGATAGAGGGAGGGAAGGGTGCGAAAGAATGTGGGAAGGGTGTGATAGATATGTTAAAGAAAATGAGGGGTGGGACGTGTATTTGAGAAGTTTGTGAAAGGTGTGTGTAAGGCTTGCAGGAAAGGTGTGGAGGGGTGGGGGCGGTATATAGATGTGTGGCAGGTGTGTAAGAATGGCACGATTGAGGTGTGGTAGATGTGTAAGGGGGAGTCGGTCGATTGAAACAAGAATATGGAAAGGAAGAGTGGGGATGCATGTGGTAGGTGTTTGGTGGAAGAGTGGGAATCATATGGTAGGTTTGGGTGGGTGTTGCATGGAGGTCACGAGGGGTACAAAATGAGTTTGCTCCGTAATAAGAATTTCACCTTTTGAACTTACATTGCAGTGAAAACGTTTATTACCGATATAAATACATGTTCAAAATAGCCGTCAAATATGTAAGGTAAAAGGCTGAAAAAATTGTTTTACGTGTTAGACCCAAACTAGGATATGATGATGTGACACAGCGTCAGCAGTTGAAAAACTAGACTTAACAAAAAAGAAAAATGTCCAAATAGATGGAAAAATATACATTCCTGGGTTGAGAAATCTTTTGAAAAATCATCGTTGAGAGACACATGACAGAGTAAAGTGATGCAGCCATAAACCATACCACGGGTGGGGCTTGAACCCGCGGTCGGAGAGTCGTAAAACTCCAGACCGACGCGTTATCCACTGGGTCAGCTGGCTACAATAAGATTCAATTAGTTGGATGAATCTTATTGTAGCCAGCTGGTTCAAGCCCCACCCGTGGTATGATTTGTTTGCAATCATCAGTTTCACATCATCAGCAAACAGCGACACTTCTGAGTTTATTCCTTCCATGATGTCATTCACGTATACAAGAAACAGCACCGGACCAAGGACTGACCCTCGTGGAAACCCACTCGACACATGCCCCCACTCTAACACTTCATCACTTACCAACACTAGTGTTTCCTTCCTGTCTGGTATTCCTTAATCCATTGCAGAACTTTCCCTACTATTCCTGCCTACTCCTCTAATTTTTGTACCAGTCTCTTGTGTGGTACTGTGGCAAAAGCCTTCTTGCAGTCCAAAAAAAGGAAATCTACCCATCAATCTTTCTCCTGTTTTACTTATGTTACCTTATCGTAGAACTCAAGTAGATTTGAGATACAGGATTTCCCATCTCTGAAGCTGTGCTAATTGTAATGTATGAGTCCAATCCTTTCAATGTGCTCCACCAATCTTCTCCTGAAAATCTTTTCCATGACTTTACATATTATACAAGTCAGTGACACTGGTCTGTAGTTTAACGCTGCTTGTCTGTCTCCTTTCTTAAAATTTGGAACTACAGTTGCTGTCTTCCACGCCTCAAGCAATTGGTCAGTTTCGATAGATTTATTGAAGTTTGCTGATAGCGGCACACACAGTTCCTCTGCTCCCTCTCTCAGGATCCATGGAGATATGTTACCTGGATCCACCGCCTTTAAGGTATCTAGTTCACTTAGCAGTTTCTTCACCTCTTC
Source organism: Cherax destructor (assembly GCA_009830355.1). Taxonomy (NCBI): domain Eukaryota; kingdom Metazoa; phylum Arthropoda; class Malacostraca; order Decapoda; family Parastacidae; genus Cherax; species Cherax destructor. The sequence continues at coordinate 16,373 of WNWK01009876.1, read as the reverse complement.
CTTGATTATGTGTATTGTGTTCAGCACATACTGGTGCACCCTCCCTCTATAGTGTGCTGGAAGCATTTCTGTCTCTATTGTGAATACTTCTCTAAATCTTGTGCTACGTTTATCACATATTTCCTGGTCACTCTTTGTGGGCTCTCCTTCTTTCCTCAGCCTGAATATCTAGTCCTTGACTCTTGTTTTTCTCCTAATGTGACTGTATTGCCTCTAGGCCTCTCTCCTTATCCCTATATATTCGTTTCTGGTTCTTATGCTCAACTCCTTGTTTTCTTGAGTCCTTTGCTTTCTATACTTTTTCCATGCTATAGCACACTTTACTTTTTCCTCTTTACACCTCCAGTTAAACCAAAGGCTTATTCTGGTCTTACCATTTTTTCTGTTACCCTTTGGTATGAACTTCTCCTCTGCCTCCATGCACTTAGTGGTCACTAGTTCCATCATTTCATTTACTGTATTTCCCTCTAATTTTCTTCCCACTGCACTTCATACAGGAATCTTCTCATGCCTATGTTGTCACCATTTTTTAAGTTAGGCTTCTCTCGTCCTTCTCGTGCTGCTGCATTCTCTACTGTTACCTCTACAATGTATTCAAAACTCAGGACGTCGTGATCATTAGCACCAAGGGGTCTTTCGTGTTTGATATCACGTATGTCTGAACTATTCAAGGTAAATATGAGATCCAGCTTTGCTGCAACATCCTCTCGTCTCTGTATGGTTGTATCCCTAACATATTGGTGCATGAAGTTCTCCAATGCTGTCTCCATCATCTGAGCCCTCCACGTTACTGGTCCCCCATGTGGCTCTAGGTTTTCCCAGTCAATGTCTTTATGATTGAAATCCCCCATTATGAGTAATTTTGTCCTACCCATATGAGCCCTCCTGGCCACTTCAGTTAGTGAATCCACCATTGCTCTATTGCGCTCTATTGGTCTCCTGCTGTTCAGTGGTGGGTTATACATCACTGCTATCATCACCTTTGGACCCTAGTTTGAAGGTTCCTACAATGAAGTCGTCCATTTCCCTTCTGTCCATTCTTTCCATTTCTTTAAAACTCCACTGATTTTTTATGAGCAGTGCCACTCCTACCCCTCCTCTGTTCTCTCTGCCTTTCCATGGGATCTGATATCCAGTTGAAAATATTTCATCTGTTATCATCCCTGTAAGTTTTGTATCTGTTTGTGCTATGATATCAGGTGATGTATCAATGATTCGTTCTTGCCACTCTTCACTCTTATTTGTTATTCCATCTGTTATTCCTTTCCAGTACCGTATTTTGGGACTTGGAAAAGGATGGTGCAGGCTGGGGATGTGGGAGGGAGGACAGAATATTATGGGATGCTGATGAGATTGTGAAATTAGTAATTTTTTTTGTGGGGCTCTATGAAGTGGGATTTGTATGGTTGATATGAGTTGACAGGGGTTGAGGGTTTTCTGTAATCATTTGCGTTTGTTATTCCCCCAGAGGCTGAGCTTTCATGTCTGTCGTTGCCTGTCCAGTCTCTCTTTCCTTCCTTTTGTTTTGCCTTATTCTCACTCTCAGTTGTTTCCTTTCTTTTCGAGTTCTGTTTTGATTGAGGTACACTTGTTGATATTCTTGAGAGTTCTTTAACAGTGGCTTCTGTTGTACTATCCTGTTCTTTACCACTTCTGTCTTGAATGTCAATTTGATTGGACGATTTTTTTCTCCATCGAATACCCCCTAAGTCTGTGAAAATATTCTACCTGAGACATGTCCTTATCTCCTGTTATTGCAATGATGCTCTTAATCTCATTTTCCTCCTAATGCTTTCTTTCAACATAAGTCTTCCCTTCAGCCTCCTGAAGCCCATGAATAATTATTGACCTCTCTCTCTCTTATTTTCATTTATTTTCCCTCCATATCTCTGGATCTGATTTAAGCATCTCCTTTGTTGCTTCCCTTATCATCTCCCGAACACCTTGATGGTCTGATATTACTTCTACAAGGGATTTATTAGCTCCATCCCCTCCTTCAGTTCCCTCGCTGCCTGCTGATGTTCTCATTTTATTCACCTTGCTCCTTTCAGACTTCATCATTTTATCCTGTTTCAACAGCTACAGCTTGTGATTCCCACTTTTTGCTCTCTACAGATAGCATCTCTAACATGTTATTCCATTTTGTTCTTGAGCCTTTCTATATATTCTTCCTTTTCAAACCAGCCCTCCTCGGTTCCCTTGTTTTTACGTCCTCCCTTTTGAGATCCCATTTTTATATCATGTTAGGATGCTCTAGATCCTTTACCTTTGTGTAAAATTATGTGTATGTGTGGGGGTTATGGGCTAATGTGTTAGATTAGGTTAGATTAGGTTTGTCTGAGTATTGGTACACGTGTGTGTGTGTATGCGTGTGCGTACATGTGTATGAGCCTGCGTGCCTGCGCGTGCGTTTACGAGCTTGTTCTTTGAGAAAAGGGGAGGGGTACTAGGATACACAACTCTTCTGAAGATTTTTTGGTAACTTACTGAATATTGTGAGGGCTACCGCTATCTATATCCTGGCACTCAAAGTTAGGAAAAGAGTGATCATATAGCATACAGCCAGCTATGCGAGAGACTATGAGACTTTAGACACCAGCCAAAATTGCTCCCACACATATGCAAGTGATGTCGTCTGCTCAGCAATGGAGGCTCCTCCTGGTGGTGTTTTCTATGAACTCTGTCAGTTTGTAACTCCCTCCGTAGCTTTTATCATCCATTAGTTTTTTCACTAACCTAAATCAATTAATAACATGGTATTCACTCTTTTTTTCTTTAGTATTATGGTCATATTCATAAGCTGAAGACATTAACTGTAGTCACAACACCAACTGCTAGGGATTTTGACTATTTTCTTTCTTTCATTATATACTGTATCACTCATTTACGTCTCTATCACTGCACTGCTGCCGTAACCTACCAGATATTTGCATTTATTTCTAAATATGTAAATATGTTTGTTTTGATTATTTGTGTCAATACTAGTGCCAGCAGCATGACCAGCTGCTTGCTACCCTCCCTCACTCAGCTTCCAGTAAAAACACCCGCATTCAAATTTAAATTGTAAATGTCTTGACCTTATCACATTATTTACACCCTAGAAAGTTGTTACACTCTTGTAGGTATGTTCACTGATTCAATCACATAGGATTACCGCTAATAATATCTTAGCGCGTGTGAGTGTGAGTGTGTGTGTGAGTGAGAGAGAGAGTGTGTGTGTGTGTGTTTGTGTGTGTGTATGTGTGTGTGTACTCACCTATTTGTGGTTGCTTGTGGCACTGCCTCTTCAATGATTGCTACTAGGTCCTCTCTCTCCCTGCTCCATGAGCTTTATCAAACCTCGTCTTAAAACTATGTATGGTTCCTTCCTCCAGTACGTCACTTTCTAGGCTATTCCACTTCCTGACAACTTTAAGACTGAATAAATACTTCCTAACATCCCTTTGACTCATAGGAGTCTTCAAATTCCAACTGTGACCCCTTGTTTCTGTGTCCCATCTCTGTCTTTGTCCACCTTGACAATTCCTCGCAGTATTTAATGTCGTTATCATATCTCCCCTAACCCTCCTGTAATCCAGTGTCGTCAGGCCGATTTGCCTTAACCTTTCTTCGTAGGACAATCCCCTTAGCTCACTGACTAGTCTTGGTGCAAACGTTTGCACTTTCTCTAATTTCTTGACGTGCTTGACAAGGTGTTTATTCTAAACTGGTGCTGCATACTCCAGTATGGGCCTGACGTATATGGTGTACAGAGTCTTGAACGATTCCTTACTGAGGTATCGGAACGCTATTCTTAGGTTTGCTAGACGCCCATATGCTGCAGCAGTTATCTGATTGATTGCGCCCCAGGAGATGTGCTCGGTATTATACTCACCCAAAGATCTTTTTCCTTGAGTGAGGTTTGCAGTCTTTGGCCACGCTGTCTGCGGTCTTCTTTGCCCTTCACCGATCATCATGACTTTGCATTTGGCAGGGTTAAATTAAAAAAGCCAGTTGCTGGAGCAGGCTTGTAGAATGTCCAGGTCTCTTCACATCATCTGCAAACAGGGACACTTCTGAGTCTATCCCTTCCTTTATGTCATTCACATATACCAAAAACAGCACAGGTCCTAGCACTGACCCCTGTGGAACCCCACTCGTCACGGGCGCCCACTCTGACACCTCGTCACTTACTATGACTCGTTGTTGATTCCCTGTCAGATATTCTCTGATCCATTGCAGTGCCTTTCCTATTATGCGTGCCTGATCCTCTAGCTTTTGCATTAACCTCTTGTGTGGAATTGTGTCGAAGGCCTTCTTGCAGTCCAAGAAAATGCAGTCTATCCACCCCTCTCTCTCGTGTCTTACTTCTGTTACCTTGTCATAAAACTCCAGTAGGTTTGTGACACAAGATTGTCCCTTCCTGAAACAGTTCTGGTTGTCGTTTATAAGCTTGTGTCTTTCTAGATGCTCCACCACTTTCCTCCAGACGATCTTCTCCATGACTTTGCATACTATACACGTCAGTGACACAGGACTGTAGTTTAATGCCTCGTTTCTTTCTCCTTTCTAGAGAAAGTGCAAAGGTTTGCAACAAGACTAGTCCCGGAGCTAATGGTTATGTCCTACGAGGAGAGGTTAAGAGAAATCGACCTGACGACACTGGAGAACAGGAGAGATAGAGGGGACATGATAACGACATATAAAATACTGAGACGAATTGACAAGGTGGACAGAGACAGAATGTTCCAGAGATGGGACACAGCAACAAGGGGTCACAGTTGGAAGTTGAAGACTCAGATGAATCACAGGGATGTTAGGAAGTATTTCTTCAGTCACAGAGTAGTCAGGAAGTAGAATAGCTTGGGAAGTGATGCAGTGGAGGCAGGATACATTCATAGCTTCAAGAAGAGGTATGATAAGGTTCATGGCGAAGGGAGAGTGATCAAGTAGCGGCCAGTGAAGAGGCGGGGCCAGGAGCTATGACTCGACCCCTGCAACCACAACTAGGTGAGTGCAACTAGGTGAGTGCACACACACACACACACACACACACACTGTACGCACGCATATACAACAGGCCTAGTGTCTAATTGACATGTGCCTAGGACAAAATGGTAACTAACTAACTAACATACACACACACGCAGCTTAGCAGGAAAGAGTCCACTGAGCATAGGAGCTTCAGCCAGGGCAGGGATTGATGATAGGAACGTTTCAATGGAAGGAACTAAAACACCTCAGAGGATGAAAAGGGAGACACAGTGGAAGGATGAAAGGGAGAAGTCATTTTTTGTCTATAGGCTCCAGGAAGTCGAAGGGGAAACATAGGATGAAAGAAAGCAGGAGGAGAAAAAAGCGATTGAAGGTATCATGAAAGCAATATGTGAGGGCACCATGACCCAGGTGACAATTTTTTGGAGAATTGGGTGGTTTGCAAGGGGAAGAAAACGGCCTGTCAAAGTAATTTTCATGGCAGAATCAGCTCGGACCAGGATCCTGCAGGAGAAAGCACGACTGAGGGACAAACCGGAGTAACGGAGTGTACCTCAATCGAGACAGAACACAAGAAGAAAGAACGATACTGAAAGAGAGGGTACAAAGACGAAAGGAGGAACGAAATGCAATGATGAAGATGAGTAGAAGAACCCAAACCCAGGTAGAATTGCAAACACACCCTCCAGAAGCACCGGCAGAAGGACTCCAACCACAACAAACTCAATGCAACTGAACAATCTAAACCAAAACCCACACACTGTTCCCTCTGTCCCCACCCCTACATCACAAACCCCGCCCCTACAGCAGCCCCCTATGGGCACTCTGCCCCCACCCCCTCGTAACAAACCCCACCCCCACCATAACCCCCATAGGCCCCCGCCAGGGCTCCCACTCCCCCAACCCCAATAATCTCCCAGTACCACAGTGATATAAAAGAAGTTGAAGGTTTGGTACACGAACGCGGATGGAATAACGAATAAATATGAGTGGCATGAAATAATCAATGAAAAGTCCCCAGACATCATAACAGTCACAGAAACGAAATTCACTGAGACAATAACAGACGTGATCTTCCCACCGGGATATCAGATCCTGAGGAAAGATAGGAGTAGAGGGGAGGAGGGGTTGCACTAATCATAAAAAACCGATGGAGATTTGAGGAAATGGAAGGCATGGACGACATTGGAGAAAGGGATTACATAGTAGGTACAATTCAGTCTGAGGAACATAAGGTAGTTATTGCAGTGATGTATAACCCACCACAGAACTGCAGGATGCCAAGAGAGGAATACGAAGAGAACAACTGAGCAGTGGTGGACACACTGGCTGAGGTGGCAAGAAGAGCTCACTCAAGCAGAGCAAAGTTACTGGTTATGGGCGATTTCAACCACAGGGAGATCGATTGAGAAAACCTGGAGCCACATGGGGGTCCCGAAACATGGTGAGCCAAGATGATGGATGTGGTACTGGAAAACCTCATGCATCAACATGTCAGGGACACTACCAGAGAGAGAGGGGAGGATGAACCAGCAAGACTGGACCTCATGTTCACCCTGAGCAGTTCAGACATTAAGGACATCACATATGAGAGGCCCTTCGGAGCTAGTGATCACGTGGTTCTGAGCTTTGAATACATAGTAGAGTTACAAGTGGAAAGGGTAACAGGAGTTGAATGGGAAAAGCCAAACTATAAAAGGGGGAACTACACAGGTATGAGTAACTTTCTGCAAGTGGTTCAGTGGGACAGAAAACTGGAAGGAAAGTCAGTAAACGAAATGATGGAATACGTAACAACAAAATGCAAGGAGGCAGAGGAAAGGTTTGTTACCAAGGGCAACATAAATAATGGAAAGACCAAAGCGAGCCCTTGGTTTACCCGAAGGTGTAGGAAGGCAAAAATCAAGTGCACTAGAGAATGGAAAAAGTACAGAAGTCAAAGTACCCAGGAAAATAAGGAGATTAGTCGAAGAGCCAGAAACGAGTATGCACAGATAAGGAGGGAGGCCCAGCGACAGTACGAAAACGACATAGCATCGAAAGTCAAGTCTGACCCGAAAATGCTGTATAGCCACATTAGGAGGAAGACAACAGTCAAAGACCAGGTGATAAGGCTGAGGACAGAAGGTGGGGAACTCACAAGAAACGACCAAGAGGTATGTGAGGAGCTCAACACGAGATTTAAGGAAGTATTTACAGTGGAGACAGGAAGGACCCTGGGAAGACAGAAGAGAGGGGGACACCAACAAAGAATATACCAATAAGTGTTGGATGACAATCACACAACTGAGGAGGAGGTGAAGAAGCTGCTAAGTTACCTTCATAACTTAAAGGCGATGGGACCGGACATCTCCCCGTGGGTCCTTAGAGAGGAAGCAGATATGCTGGGTGTGGCACTAACCACAATCTTCAACACATCCCTTGAAACTGGGCAGCTACCTGAAGTATGGAAGACGGCAAATGTAGTTCCCATTTTTACAAAAGTAGACAGAAAAGAGGCACTAAACTATAGACCAGTGTCACTGACGTGTATGGTGTGTTTGTAGACTGGTGGAATGTGTTTGTAGACTGGTGGAATGTGTTTGTAGGCTGATGGAATGTGTTTGTAGACTGGTGGAATGTGTTTGTAGACTGGTGGAATGTGTTTGTAGACTGGTGGAATGTGTTTGTAGACTGGTGGAATGTGTTTGTAGACTGGTGGAATGTGTTTGTAGACTTGTGGAATGGGTTCCTGCAATGCTACAACAGCAAGCGACTAAGCTTAATTACATCGAAACTCCACAAATAATAAAAAGGTAATTAGATATAAATAATTATTTGCCCGCACGATCTCTAGGCAGAGTGAAAGCGAGGTTCTAACGGAATATAAGAAGAGTACATCCCCCGTGTTGCAAGGCTTGTCTCCAAGTGATTAATTTCGTGTGGCTCTTTAAGAAAGATTATCGACGATTTTGTTACGAGGATTTTATAATGATCGCCATTGATAACGGGAACTGGGTAATATTTTGTCTCAAAAGGTTAATGAAAATGAGGTTTGATTTTTAAACAAATTTTCTTCAAAGATTATCATCCGTCGTTTATGAAAGACTAAAAAAGAGTCATTATTGTCAATAATTATCGGGTATTTCAACAAGAAAACATAATTATCGACCATTGTCTCTAAGAAGTTTTTATAAGTGCAGCGTTATTATATAGCAAAGCAAAGTATCTGATTAAAAACGTAGAAATAAATAAATAAATAATTAAATATATATTATTTATTATTTTTTATTAACACATCGGCCATTTCCCACCAACATAGGCTGGCCCGAAAAAGACAAATTTTCATCATTTACTCCATCACTGTCTTTCCAGAGGCGTGCTTACACTACAGTTATAAAACTGCAACATTAACACCCCTCCTTCAGAGTGCCGGCACTGTAATTCCCATCTCCAGGAATCAAGTCCGGCCTGCCGGTTTCCCTGAATCCCTTCAATCCCAATCAAGTCTCTGTCCCAGACTTCCACTTGGCCGATTTCTTCGGACTGAGAAATTACATGGGTGGGCTAAATTGGGATGACCTAACTATGGGTAAGGTTGGTGGTGTTGGTTGCCAATATGACATATTTCAGTGCATAGTGCTAGCTGCCCAGACAACTTTTGTTCCGAGTAGGGAAATTAGATCTAACAAAAATGATCCCAAATGGATAAATAATAGATTAAAACATGTCATTAGTCAAAAGAGAGGCATACATAGTGGTATCAAAAGAGGGGATGGGCAGTTAAGAAATCTATATATTCAATTAAAGAGAGAAATATAAAAAAGAATAAGAAAGCAAAAAGTGATTATGAGGCTCAAGTCGCAAGGGATTCGAAGACTAACCCAAAAGGGGTTCTTTCAGGTATACAGAAGTAAGTTTAGGGACAAGATAGGCCCCCTTAAGAGTAACTCAGGTCAGATCACTGACAGTGATAAGGAAATGTGTGAACTTTTCAAGACCTACTTCCTCTAAGTTTTTACTCGGGAAGATACTAGCGAAATTCCAGAAATAATAAATTATGTAGAACAGGACAATAATAAACTATGCACAATTGGGATAACTAGTGACATGGTCATTAGACAAATAGAGAAATTAAAACCTAACAAATCCTCAGCCCTTGATGAACTGTTTGCAAGGGTTTTAAAGGAAAGTAAAGGTGAACAAAGCATACCTTTGGCTAATATTTTCAATATATCTCTACAAACTGGCATAGGGCCAGACAAATGGAAAATGGCAAATGTAATACCTATTTACAAAGCAGGTGACAGGTCCTTAGCTTCGAATCAATAATTGTCGAGGTAATTCGTGTACATCTTGAGAGGCATAAATTGATTAATGAATCTCAGCACGGTTTTACAAAGGGACGTTCCTGTATTACGAATTTACTAACCTTTTTCACTAAGGTATTTGAGGAGGTTGATCATGGTATCGAATATAATGTGTATATGGACTTCAGTAAAGCTTTCGATAGAGTTCCACATCAGAGGCTACTGAGGAAAGTGAAGGCACACGGAATAAGAGGAGAATTTTTTTCCTGGGTAGAGGTATGGTTGACAAATAGGCGGCAGAGAGTTTGCATAAATGGGGAGAAATCAGAATGGGGGCACGTTACAAGCGGTGTTCCACAGGGGTCAGTGTTGGACCCCTTGTTGTTCACAATTTACATAAACGACATAGATGAGGGAATAAATAGCGATATAAGCAAATTTACTGATGACACCAAAATAGGCCGTACAATTCATCCTAATGAGGACATTAAAACACTCCTGGATGATTTGAATAGACTCATGCAGTGGTCGGAGAAGTGGCAGATGCAGTTCAATATAGTGCTAAATATTGGACAGGAAAATAACCATGCCACATATTAACTATATAATGTAGATCTTAATATTACTGATTGCGAAAAGGATTTAGGAGTTCTGGTTAGCAGTAATCTGATACAAAGACCACATGGCATAGGTGTTAGCAATAAAGTTAACAGAATCCTTGGCTTCATATCAAGAAGTATAAATAATATAAGTCCTCAGGTTGTTCTTCAATTCTATATATCTTTGGTTAGGCCTCATTTAGATTATGCTGCACAGTTTTGGTCACCGTATTACAGAATGGATATAAATGCACTGGAAAACGTACAGAGGAGGATGACAAAGTTGATCCCATGTATCAGAAATCTTCCCTATGAGGATAGACTGAAGGCACTGAATCAGCACTCTGTAGAAAGACGTAGAATTAGGGGGGATATGATTGAGGTGTATAAATGAAAAACAGAAAATAATAAAGGGGATGTAAATAGCGTGGTAAAAATACCTAGCCTAGACAGGACACACAGCAATGGATTTAAGTTGGAAAAATTCAGATTCTGGAAGGATATAGGAAAGCACTGGTTTGATTATAGAGTTGTGGAAGAGTGGAACATACTACAGAGTACCGTCATAGAAGCTAAGACGTTGTGTAGTTTTAAAAATAGGTTAGATAAGTTCATGGGTGGGTGTGAGTTGGACATGACTAGCTTGTGCTACTAGGTCAGTTGCCGTGTTCCTTCCTTAAGTGAATGTGACCTGACCTGACTACTTTAAGGCATTGGCTTAAGCCAGTAGGTGAATTGAACTTGCCTCGCATATGCCAGTAGGCCTGCTGCAGTGTTCTTTCTTCCTTATGCTCCTATGGTACTTTGCTCACACTCCAAAAGCACGTCAAGACCTAAAAACCATTTGTCTCCATTCGCTTTTATCTAATACGCTCATGCGTGCTTGCTGGAAGTCAAAGCCCCTCGCACACAAAACCTCCTTTACCTCTTCCCTTCAACCTTTCCTAGGCCGACCCCTACCCCGCCTTCCCTCCACTACAGATTTATACCCTTTCGAAGTCATTCTATTTCGTTCCATCCTCAACGACCCTTCCTCAGCGCTCTGGATAATAGTTTTGGTAATCTTGCACCTCCTAATTTCCAGACTACGAATTTTCTGAATTATATTCACACCACACATTGACCTCAGACATGTCATCTCCACTGCCTCCAGGCTCCTCCTTGTTGCAACATTCACCACAATTGTTTCACACCCATATAAGAGCGTTAGAATAACTATACTTTCATATATTCCCCTCTTTGCTCTCTGACTCCTAGGTGCACCACTCACCTTTTTTTTCCTCATCAATTCTATGATTCACCTCATCTGGTGACACGTCCACTCCAAAATATCTGAATAAATTCACCTCCTCCATACTCTCTCCCTCCAATCTGATATCCAATCTTTCGTCACCTCTTTTTTTGTTATCCTTATCACCTTACTCTTTCCAAAATTCACGTTTAATTTTCTTGTTTTACATAACCTACCAAACTCATCCACCAACCTCTGCAACTTCTCTTCAGAATTTTCCAAAAGCACAGTGTCATCAGCAAAGAGCAACTGTGACAACTCCCACTTTGAGTTTGAGTCTTTATCTTTTAACGTGGAAAGATAAACACATAAGCAGTATAATGTGATCCATTGTTGACAACGTTTCGCCCACGCAGTGGGCGAAACGTTGGGCTTCATCGAGTCACAAACAGATCTACCTGGATAAAAGAAACAAGGTTATTTATAGGATTTAGTCAGGTGGAGAATGCTGCATGTGACAGCATTCTCCACCTGACCCAGCATTCTCCACCTGACTAAATCCTATAAATAAACTTGTTTCTTTTATCCAGGTAGATATGTTTGTGACTCGATAAAGCCCACTGCGTGGGCGAAACGTTGTCAATAAAGGATCACATTATACTGCTTATGTGTTTATCTTTCCATTGTGTCGGTATTTTATACCATTTATTTCCATATTTTAACGTCACACCTATTGCCAACACACGAGCATTCACTTCTATATATATATATATATATATATATATATATATATATATATATATATATATATATATATATATATATATATATATGTGACTGTCACATCACACTAACAAAGACTACACCTCACAGTAGCGTAACATCGCACGACTCTGTGAAGAGGAAAATAAGAAAGGACCTGAAACTCTTCCCAAGAATTAAGATTAGTCCAATTTATCATTAAATTCTTCCCAAATTTTATTAATTATAAATGAATCCAATTTATATAAACCAAAAGAAATATTCATATTATTTTCAAAACTGCTTTTAATGAAACATGATTCTATTATATTCCTCTCAACCATGGACTTGCTTGATACAACCTTCTCAGCATTTTGAAAATCAATTGGATGGTTAAAATCTTCACATGAATAAATAGAGCATTAGAATCTTGTCCAGTTCTAATGCTATATTTATGTTGTTTTAATCTTAGTTCAAGACTTTTACCAGTTTGACCATAATAAACTTATCGATATTTTACAGAATCTTATAGACACATCCGTCAGCATTTTAGGGGAATTTATAAAAGTTTACTGTATCAATTTTAAATACAACTTGATAAAAATTTTAAGAGGAGGCATATCAAGTATGTAGAGAACATATTTTGCTGAAAAGTTGTTGTCCTTTTTGATTGTGTATTCTTATTAAAGATTTATCAATATACTAGGTATTTTAATCATTACTATTTCATAAATTTTAGAGATTTCATCATGAATTGGACTACAAAACTAAAGCTCTCAAACATTGAAGAAACCACACTTTAACTCTTATTTGATGTAAGGTAATAGTGTATAGGAACAATTTTTTGTAGGTTTCTGCTAATTTTTAAAAATTTAAAATCAATTTTACCCTTAATAAACTTAGAAGGGCAATGAGTTATTTACTTGAATTCAACAGTAAAATTTATAGAATGAGCTGCTTATTTAATTTAACAAGAAATGGTTTATTCTACATTCTTAGCATAAGGCACAAAATATCATCAACATATCTATACACTTACTCTATTGAGGAAGGATAGTGTTACAATCTTGTTTCGAAAATTATTTATATGTTACTAAGAAAGGTGAAAGAATTTACCCATTGCATACCAAACTCTGAGGTAACTATCATTAAATACAAATTTTGATCAACATAAAAGTTTAATAAGTTAATGATAGTAGGAACTGGCAATGGTAAATCATATTAACCATTCTTCAGATAAGACTAGTAAATCATCAACTGGAACTTTTGTAAACAAGGAGGTAACATCAAACAACTATATTGAAATATTTAAATCAGTCAAGGTGCTAAATTTATCAAAAATTAAGATTGTTTTTAACATAAAATTAGAAATTTTCCAACAATTGGGCTCAAATCAACAAGCCTTTAGAAAGTTTAAAGAAACTGGAACCTAGAGCTAATAATTGGTCTAACGGGATTACCAGGTTTGTGTGTATCTATTAACCATACATATAGGTAAAGATGATTAGTGGAGTAAATTTTAATTAATTCATCTTTCCCTTCAATAAGATGTTTTAATTTTTTATTAAATTGCTGTTAACAGATTCTAATTCTTTAAGTTTAGAATTAGTTTCAAAACATTAGAAGTATTATTATATACTTAATGGTCAAATATTCAAATACAATTGCATTTATTTATCATTTTAGAAGACGCAAATTTTTATTATTGCAAAATTAGATTTGTAATGTACTAAAACATCTTCTAAGAGGATTGGAACTATTTGTAATTAACTTATCAGATGAAATATTAGATAAAATACAACTGCTGCTCTTGGTTTCGGTTTAAGTTTTGCAACTTCAAAAACTTAATAATGTTGAAATTGCAAAAGCCTTTTGTAATTTAGAAAATCCTCTGATTTATCCACTGATGAAATTAATATTAGTAAGGGATGGTATATAGCTCAATGTTAAAACAAAATATTCCCAATTGCCCTCAAAGATTTTTTAAGTCTTATGATTCACTTTTGAATAATAAAAATTTGCGTCTTACTAAAGCAGATAAAATTAATGCAATTGTAATTATGAAAGAAACCGATTACCAAGATAAAATGAATAACCTCCTAGATGATTTTGAAACCTATTCTAAACTTAGAAAGAATCCCTTAGAAACTGTTAACAGCAATTTCAATAAAACAATAAAACATCTATTGAAGGGCAAAGATGAATTAATTAAAAATTTACTTCCACTAATCCATCTTTACCTTATATGTATGGATTAATAAAAACACACAAACCTGGTAATCCTGTTAGACCAATTATTAGCTCTATAGGTTCAGTTTCTTATAAACTTTCTAAATGGCTTGTTGATATTTTGAGCCCAATTGTTGGAAAAATTTCTAATTTTAATGTTAAAAACAACTTAGATTTAGTTGATAAATTAAGCACCTTGACTGATTTAAATGATTTCAATATGGTTAGTTTTGATGTTACCTCCTTGTTTACAAAAGTTCCAGTTGATGATTTACTAAGGTTCTTATCTGAAGAACTGGTTAATTATGATTTACCATTGCCAGTTCCTACTATCATTAAACTTATTAAACTTTGTATTGTTGATGCAAAATTTGTATTTAATGATGAGTTTTACACTCAGAAGTTTGGTATGGCAATGGGAAATCCTCTTTCACCTGTTCTTAGTAACTTATATATGGAATTTTTCGAAACAAGATTGCTTAACACTATCCTTCCCAATAGAGCTAAGTGGTATAGATATGTTGATGATATTTTGTGCCTTATGCCTAAGGAAGTAGATATAAACCATTTCCTTGTTAAATTAAATAGCTTAGCTCATTCTATAAATTTTACTGTTGAATTCGAAGTAAATAACTCATTGCCCTTCCTAGATGTTTTTATTATTAAGGGTAACATTGATTTTAAATTTAAAATTTACAGAAAACCTACAAATAATTGTTCCTATGTACACTATTACTCTTCACATCAAGATAGAGTTAAGTGTCGGTTTTTCTTCAATGTTTTTGAGAGCTTTACGTATTTGTAGTCCAGAGTTCATAGATGAAGAAATCTCTAAAATTTATGAAATAGCTAATGATTTAAAATACCCAAGAAACATAATTGATAAATCTTTTAAAATAGCTAGGAATACTTTTACAATCCAAAAGGGACAACCAACCTTATTCAACCAAAATATGTTGGTTCTCCCTTACCATGAAAACTTGGTTGATATGCCTTCCTTTCTTAAGAATTTTAATATCAAAGTTGTATTTAAAATCTTGATACAGTAAAAGACTTTTGATAAAAATTCCCCAAAATGCTGACGGATGTGTCTATAAGATTCCCTGTAAAATATGCGATAAAGTTTATTTGGTCAAACTGGTAAAGTCTTGAACTAAGATTAAACAACATAAATATAGCATTAGAACTGGACAAGATTCTAATGCTCTATTTATTCATGTGAGAGATTTTAACCATCCAATTGATTTTCAAATGCTGAGAAGGTTGTATCAAGCAAGTCCATGGTTGAGAGAATATAATAGAATCATGTTTCATTAAAAGCAGTTTTGAAAATAATATGAATATTTCTTTGGTTTATATAAATTGGATTCATTTATAATTAATAAAATTTGGGAAGAATTTAAAATAAATTGGACTAATCTTAATTCTTGGGAAGAGTTTCAGGTCCTTCTATTTCCTCTTCACAGAGTCGTGCGATGTTACGCTACTGTGAGGTGTGTCTTTGTTAGTGTGATGTGACTGTGAGGTGAGTCTCGCCCTTATATAAGCCTTCTGTCATGTTTCTGTTATAGTTCCTGATAATGAGTAGTCACGAAAGCGCTTGGAATTCTTCTTTTCATAGTTTTTTCATATGATAGGTTTTCTTTGCATATTTTATATATATTATATTATTATATATATATATATATATATATATATATATATATATATATATATATGCAAAAAACCACTATGAAAAAATAGAAGAATTCCAAGCGCTTTCGTGACTACTCACATTATCAAGGAACTATAAAGGAAACGTGACAAGAAGGCTTATAAAGGGGCGAGACTACACCTCACAGTCACATCACACTAACAAAGACTACACCTCACAGTAGTGTAACAACGCAAGACTCTGTGAAGAGGAACATAAGAAAGGACCTGAAACTCTTCCCAAGAATTAAGATTAGTCCAATTTATCATTAAATTCTTCCCAAATTTTATTAATTATAAATGAATCCAATTTATATAAACCAAAAGAAATATTCATATTATTTTCAAAACTGCTTTTAATGAAACATGATTCTATTATATTCTCTCAACCATGGACTTGCTTGATACAACCTTCTCAGCATTTTGAAAATCAATTGGATGGTTAAAGTCTTCACATGAATAAATAAAGCATTAGAATCTTGTCCAGTTCTAATGCTATATTTATGTTGTTTTAATCTTAGTTCAAGACTTTTACCAGTTTGACCATAATAAACTTTATCGCATATTTTACAGGGAATCTTATAGACACATCCGTCAGCATTTTGGGGGAATTTTTAT